>JAAGKR010001230.1:37691-135431 GCA_011419295.1 Clarias macrocephalus
CAGAGCTAAGTGGGAGGCAAGTATCACGGTTTTGAATTTGATGTGGGCAGCTACAGGAAGGCAGTGCAGGGAGTGAAGAAGTGGAGTTGAGTCGAAGTAGTTGGGAAAGCTGAAAAGACGTGCTGTTGCATTCTGGATCAGCTGCAGAGGACGAATGGCAGACAGAGGAAGACCTGCCAGGAGTGAGTTGCAGTAGTCCAGTCTTGAAATTACAAGGGACTGAACAAGCACCTGAGTAGCCTGTGTGGAAAGAAATAGGCCAATTGTTCTGATGGTGTAAAGAAGAAATCGACAAGAGTGAGTAAGGTTAACAATATCTGGGGAAAAAGGACAGTTGATTGTCCAGATTTATCCCAAAATTTCGGGCAGTGGTTGGAGAATCTATCTGATTGTTGCCCAGGTAGATCACTAGAGTTGAACAGCAGTTCGGTTTTACTGAGACTGAGCTTTAGCTGATGAGCTGCCATTCAGGATGAGATGTCTTTAAAAGAAGTGCTACATATAGCCGTTTCTAAACATTATCAACTTTTCATTATATCTAGGTCACGTCCCTAATCTTTCAAGTTGGCAGTTACTAAGCCTCTTCTTAAAAAAATCTAATTTAGACTCAAATGATATAACAAATTACAGACGGATTTCAAAGCATCCTTTTATATCAAAGATATTAGAAAAGGTAGCATCAGCTTAAATATGCACATTCTTGCAGGAAAACAATATCCTCCTAGAGAGGAGACCTGGCTTCATCCACTCATCCCGGACTCGAGCTAGCAGGCTACACAACACAGTGTGATGACAGAACAAGGGACTCCGGTAAAAGCAGAGGAGGGGGGCTCTGTGTTTATGTCAATAACGGCTGGTGTACTAACACAGTGACTGTAGACAGCCAGTGCTCCCCAGACCTGGAGTATGTGACTGTTAAATGCAGGCCCATTTACTTACTGAGAGAGTTTAATGTGGTCATAAACTGCTGTTTACATTCCACCGGATGCTAACGCTAGCTCGGCTATAGGACATTTACATGGTAGCATTAGCAGATGGCAGAGCATGTATCCTGATGCTGTACACATCGTAGCAGGGGACTTTAATCAGGCAGACCTAAAGTTAGTGCTCCCCAAATTTCACCAGCATGTAAAACGTTCTACTAGGGGAGCAAACACACTGGACAAGGTCTACTCAAACATCAAGCTAGGCTACAGGGCAAGACCACTACCACACCTGGGCCAGTCTGACCACATGTCCTTACTTTTAGTCCCAGCATATGCTCCCCTCAGGAAAACTGCTCTTATTATTACAAAGACTGTAAAAACATGGCCTGCTGGAGCCTCGCAGCAGCTACAAGACTGTTTTGACAGGACAAATTGGGATGTCTTTGAAGATCCAGACCTGGAGGAGTTCATGGACAGTGTTCTCTGTTACATTAAGAACTGCATAGACACTGTCATAGTGGACAAACGCATACGGATCTATCCCAACCAAAAGCCCTGGATGAACAAGAAGGTCCGGCAGCTTCTGAAGGAGAGAAACATCGCCTTCAAGTCTGGCGATACGGCCATCTACCGCACAGCCCGAGCTAACCTAAAGAGAGGGATCAGAGAGGCTAAGTTGAGGTACAGGAGGAAAATTGAGGACCATCTGGACAGTAACAACAGCAGGCAGGTGTGGCAGGGAATTCAGCATCTTACCAACTACAAGATCAACGTTGGTGTTGCTGATGGTGATGCCTCGCTGGCAGAGGAGCTGAACTACTTCTTTGCCTGTTTTGAGGTAGATCAACCAGCTGCACCCATACTTACACCGGGCGCTCACAAAGCATGGACAGTAGAAGAGTGGGAGGTGAGGAGTACCCTGCAGATGATAAATACCAGGAAGGCTTTGGGACCAGATGGCATCTCTGGAAGGGTGCTGAAGGATTGTTCGGACTAGGATCGAGTCCTCACTAGGATTTTCAATCAGTCCTTGTCTCAGTCTACTGTTCAACCCTGCCTAAAATCCTCGACTATAGTCCCCCTGCCTAAAAAACTACAAATTAACAGTTACAGTGATTACCAGCCAGTTGCTCTCACCCCTGTGGTGATGAAGTGTTTCGAAAAGCTGGTACGGAGTTACATCATTTCATTCCTCCCACCAAATTTTGACACACACCAGTTTGCATACAGGGCAAACAGATCCATAGAGGACGCCATATTAACAGCTCTCCAGGCTGCGCTATCCCATTTGGAGCATCCGGGAAGCTATGTGCGGCTACTTTTTGTGGATTACAGCTCTGCGTTTAATACCATCCTCCCCCACAAACTGATGGACAAACTAGTGGACCTGGGACTTCCATATTCCATCTGAGTATGGATTAGGAGCATTCTGTGTGGTCGCAATCAGAGGGTGCGAGTGGGCCCACATACATCACCGGCCATCAGCCTCAGCACCGGGTCACCACAGGGTTGTGTTTTGAGCCCATTGCTCTACACCCTGTACACTTACGACTGTATACCTGTCCAGCATAATAACACCCTTGTCAAATTTGCAGATGACACAACGATAGTATGGCTCATCTTTTTGGGGGACGAGTCTGCCTACAGGTATGAGGTGGAACGGCTAACAACCGGCTCTAAAACGCAGGAGGTCATCATAGATTTTAGGAGGAAAAAAAATGGACATTTCACCACTGGACATTTCAGCGGGGACGTGTAGAGAGGGTTCCGTACTTCCGCTTTTTGGGAGTACATGTTGAGGAGGCTCTGAGGTGCAACGTAAACACATCCGAGATGGTGAAAAAGGCCCAGCAGAGACTGCACTTCCTGAGAATGCTCAGGAAGAACAACATCTCCCAGAGACTGCTGGTGTCTTTTTATCGATGCTCCATTGAGAGTATACTGACATACTGCATATGTGTGTGGTACAGCAGCTGCACTGTGGCCCAGAGAACGGCATTGCAGAGGGTCATTACAACTGCCCAGAAGACCATCGGCTGCCCTCTCAACTTGGAAAACTTACACAGTTCCCGTGCCTTAAACTAGCCAATAAAATTGTAAAGGACAATTCACACCCGGGACATTAACTGTTTGATCTACTGCCGTCGAGCAGACAGTATAGAGCATTACAAACTAGAACCAGTAGATATAAAAACAGTTTTTATCCTATGGCAATAAATCTACTTAATGCTGCTATTTAAAAAAAAGGTTCAAACAATGTGCAATAAGATGAAATTATTATGCATTTCTCTGCAATTAATGCAAAATGATATATACTGTACAACTGTGAATTGTGCAATAATGGAATGTATGCTTTGCATTGACGGATGGCACTTTAAATTTCGTTGTACTTGTTGCAATGACAATAAAGACTATTCTATTCTATTCTATTGATCTTAGTGCTGCATTCGACACTATAGATCATGATATTCTCATAGATTGCTTACAAAATCACATTGGTATTCAGGGACAGGCGTTAAAATGGTTTAGATCCTTCCTATCTGATCGATTCCATTTTGTAGATCTAAATGGAGAACTGTCTGGTGTAATGCCAGTGAAATATGGGGTGCCACAAGGGTCAATTTTAGGACCTCTGCTTTTCTCAATATACATGCTTCCGTTAGGTAACATCATTAGAAGACATGGGATTAGTTTCCATTGTTATGCTGATGATACCCAGTTATACATCTCCACAAAACCAGACGAAATATCCAAGTTGTCTAGACTAACTGAGTGTGTTCAAGATATAAAAGATTGGATGACCGATAATTTTCTTCTACTAAATTCAGACAAGATGGAGATATTACTTATTGGCCCCAAAAACAGGACACAACATCTCACAATTCAGCTTGCGTTTAGAAGGATATAATGTTACCACCAGCTCGACAGTGAAAGACCTGGGCGTAATCTTAGACAGTAACTTGTCCTTTGAAAATCATATTTCCAATATCACAAAAACAGCCTTTTTCCACCTTAGAAATATTGCCAAGCTAAGGAACATTTTATCTGTATCTGATGCAAAAAAGTTGGTTCATGCATTCAAGTCCTTCAGACTGGACTACTGTAATGCATTACTGGGTGGCTGTCCTGCATCCTCAATAAACAAACTACTGTACAGTTAGTCTAAAATGCAGCCACCAGGGTTCTCACTAGATCAAGAAAATATGAACATATAACCCCAATATTATTATTCCTGCATTGGCTACCTGTTCAGTTTAGAATTAATTACAAAATAGCATTACTTGCGTATAAGGCTCTAAATGGTTTAGCTCCCACATATCTAGCCAGTCTTCTGATACGTTACAATCCACCACGCTCCTTAAGATCACAAAACTTCTAGTAGTGCCCAGAATATCAAAATCTACAAAAGGAGGTAGGGCATTTTCATATTTAGCTCCAAAACTTTGGAATAGCCTTCCTGACAGTGTTCGGGGCTCAGACAGACACAGGTTACCTGTTGAGACTGGTTCCTGTCAAGGTTTCTTCCTATTGCCATCTCAGGGAGTTTTTTCTTGCCACTGTCGCCATCACCCTTGGCTTGCACATCAGGAACAATCTCATTATCTAGACATATTTTTCTGACACATACACACTTCCTTAAATTTTCTTTTCATTTTCTTTTCATTTCATTAAACCAAGACTTGTTATATATAAGATAATCTATTGGTATAAGATAATCTTGTGGTTCACCATGTCAAATGCAGCCGAGAGGTCCAGAAGGATGTGGAGAGATGGCAGTTTATCTGATGGAGCTTCTTAGTGACTGACAGTAGGGCAATGTGTCTTAAACATTGTTCAATATGAACCATTTCATGTGTATTATTGCATTATCCAATATTATTTTTTACAAATGCATCAACAACCTTTTCTTGGTAGTTGCTGATGAGGAAACATGTAACTCACCTTTTTTCTATATCAGAAAATGGTTTTCTTTATTTTTCTCCATTAATATGTTCAGTGGTCATTTTATGTCAATTTGATTGTGGATCGAAGGTCTCCTGGTAACTAATTACACCTTAGTGGAACATCAATGGCTGGAGAATCAGATTTCCACATTTCTTTGGAGAAAGAAAACCAACTGAAGGAGGTGGTGTCCAAACTTTTGTTCGGTATTGTATATATTCTGACATAGCTGTTTAAGAAAATGGCCTCACTGCAATAGTTAGGGTTAAACAGCTGAACCGTATTAATCACTGCAGTAATTATCCAAAGGAGAGATCTTACCTATTTGCTTAGTTAAATCCAGGCAGTGTGTATGCTTCATTTACATGTTTTCTCTTGTCCCTGTTAAAACAAACAAATAATTAATTTTAAAAAAGGTTAATCTTGTATTTAGTCGTTTCCACGAAGACTGTCCTGTCCTCGATTGATGCTGACAGCTGTTCTCTGGGAACCTGTGACTTCAGTTGTTCGATAGCTCAGGACTGGAATTTCCTACAGTCTACCTGAGCCTCCAGGATCAAACTGGACTCCTTTTAATTTTAATTTTAACACATCTCCTGTTATACTGAACGTCCAGTCTTACACATTATTATGCTGATCAATCCCTGCTATCCGTTATCACCCAGATGAGGATGGGTTCCCTGTTCAGTCTGGTTCCTCTCAAGGTTTCTTTCTATTACCATCTCAGGGAGTTTTTCCTTGCCACCGTCGCCCTCGGCTCGTTCATCAGGGACAATCTGATCATTTTGATTCATACACATTGCATACAAACTTACTTCTTTTGATTGTGTAAAGCTGCTTTGCGACAATGTCAATTGTTAAAAGCGCTATATAAATAAAATTGACTTGACTTGACTATTAGATTTATGACCATTCTTAAATACCCCCCATTGTTACCATTATTCCTATGACTGCACAATAAATGGGAAGGTTATAAGACTTTCAAAAAAAAAATCAACTGTTTTAGGCCACCAGATTAATAGATTATGAAATGTAATTTAAAGTTTCATAGAAATTAGTATTTATATAATTCCCACTACAAACTGGACAGGGGTCTAATTTTGTTGTTTTTCCCTTTGATTAATGATCTTAGTGATTGTGTAAACTGCTTTGTGTCAATGTCAATAGTTAAAAGCGCTATACAAATAAAATAGAAAATTTTAATAGTTATTTTTAAAACCCAGCTTATGACAAAGTAATAGCAAAATAAAACAAACTAACCCAAATAACTAAACAAACTTACTAATTACCAAAGAGAAGGAAATAAAATGGACTTGTGAGCAGTTAGACTCTTGAATGATTTACTTATGAACCAGTTTGTCAGCACTACACACAGCTGAATAGAAACAGAGCAACAGCATCAAGGCAGTCATCGGTTTTCTAGCCAGTTTGACTTTAACTTACCTCAGGATCAGTGAAATTATCCTCTCCAAATGCTGTTTTTAATTTAACTCGATCAGATTTATGGATTTCTAGTTGTTTCTGCAGGTAGAAACAACTAGATGTAGAGATGGTTTTAGCTCGGCTGGATAACTAGACAGTGAAGATGTAGTGGCACAACATCTTCAACTCTTCTTCTCCTTTGTCTTGTAGTGAGGTATTTTACTGCCACCTTCTGGATTGGATGATGATCATAGACACACACACTCTCGCATTTCTCTATAATCTGTCCAGTCTAAAATGTTACTCCTCTAACAACATTGATGAGGCTTATATGAACCAAAATCATTACCACAGCATCAACACTTAACTAATTATGGATGTGATATGATCATCGATTGAGTGTATATAAAATTTGTATATATTTATATTAAATTATTTGATAGTTTACACAACCGTTTTTTAGATTTTCTGTCATAAAATTTCATTTCAGCACTTCATTAACATGACTTAACGTACCTCAGGATCAGTGAGTTTATCTTCTCCAAATGCTGTTTTTAATTTAACTCAGTCAGCTTTATGAATTTCTGTAAAACTGCAGGTACACACAGCTATATATAACAGTACAAATAACAATACTAACAAATATAGTTGCAAGCAATGATGATGGGCACAAGCTCCGGCGCCATCACCACCCGGGCACACCAGAAAGACGGTGGGCAAAGAACGGACGAGACTTAAAGGGGAATGCCTAAAGGACAAAAGTGAGAGCTTGGGTTGAATGAAACAGCTTAGACCAATGGCAAAATGGACTTAGCATCTAAAATCTAATGTCTATACTGTGTGTGTATATAAACATACGTGTATATGTGTGTGAAGTTATTAGCCACTTCAGCACTAGGCATCGCCATGACTAAACCGTTTGAGATATCAGAAATCCCACTGCAATACTCCATTCTCAATGTTTTGAGAATATATGGGCTGAGTTTGGTGGAGATGATAATAGTGCAGCTGCTTGGGCCCGTCACTGTTTTGGCAGGATGTGTGTATGTGTGTGTGTGAGTGTGGTGTGCATATCCACCAGACTGAATGTTGAAGAGTGGCCAACTTAAATATTTATATCTATTATTTCTGTATATGTTTAGATTGTATACATGAAGCCATATTAAAGGAAGATGGGGAAATACCTTCATCTAATGGACATAGTTTAGTACCGCAGGAGTCAGGCCAAAACCATGTCTAGTCAATGTGCTCATAAACATAAAATATTGTTGTGAGCCAGTTTAACATCGCAAAATCATGGAACTAAATAAATTTATTCACACCCAGTTGTTCTTCAAATGTAAAATGTTTTCAAACATTCGGACTTTCCACTTGTTAGAAATAAGTACCTTATTTTTCCATAAATTAAAACCTTGACATAACAACACAATTATGCTAATTTTGAAGCAAATTAGCTGAAAATTTGTCAAAAAATCTTTGAGAATTCTAAAAGTAAGCACTTTCTGCTGCCAGTTGGTGGCGCTATGACTGAGACTCACTGTAGCCATGTCATTGTGAGCAGGTCTCTTAACATAAAACTGAGGTTTGATGTACATCACTCAATTTACACTTCCTGTTTTCTCTTATTCACCATGTTTTTTTAGGGCTCTCCTTGGCTGACCCATTTACGATATCAAATATCCCTTCAAAATGTTAGATCCTCAGTGTCACGAGATTATATTCGACCCTGTTCGGTCAAAATCATATGAATCCTGTAAGTGAAGTATATCAAATTCCAGTGGGTGCTGGATGAATTTTGATCAGATCAAGGGGATCTAAATCTTTACTAGGTTTAATTGATATATGTGCAAGTGGACATGAGCTATGCAGCTAGATTTCCAACAAAGTTCCAGTGGGCACTGTAAAGACCTGTGCCACGAGCTGTGCTCAGCCACCCTGGCCTTTTTCAGCTCGATGAGATCTAGAAGTCTACCAGGTTTTATAAGTACGTGTGTATGAGCTATAAGGCAACATTTTCCAGGGAGCGCTGTGATGGGCATGTTCGACTCCAAGGGCGGCAGCCGCACTGACCTCCTAATGGCTGCAGATTTTGATCTGTCAGCAAATTTTGATGAGATTTTGAATTTAAGAATTCCAAAAGTGCCCAGATGATTTAAAAAAATAAATAAATAAATAAATAAATAATAATCTTTAGAAGAACAAGAGGGTACTACAGTGCTTGGGCCCTAATAATGGATAAAGTGGTGTTTTATTTCATGAACAGCAGCATCTCAGTATGTTTTTATTCACCACTTTGTACTCTGGCTTGTTCATTATGGATCTAAAACTCGACCTGGGCTTTTGTAAAGCTGCTTAAAGACAACGTCTAAAGTTTAAAAAAAATCACTATGTAAATAGCCACATTAGATTAAAACAGTTATTTATTAACTCTATAAAAATATAAAGGAGTTTAAAAAGAGCAGTAAAAAACTAAAAGTTCTCTTGGGTGTGTTTATTATAGTGTTTTAGTTAGATTTTCTTTGAACAAATGAATTGGAATACCCCACCTACACAACATTGTTATTTTACAGCAGTATCCGTCAATCTCCTGATGACAGAAACAGTATTTCAAACAATAACACCCCTATCTGAGACTATTCTATCACTAAAGCACCTACAGTAGACCGTCTAATGTAATCCCAAGTGCATTGAATTTGTACTTTGAGACCACCACAGTGGAAACAAGGTGATTGAAGACTTTCAAAAGAAAAAAAATGCATTAGCAATGTAGTACTTGCATCTATTTTTACAAAAGTTCAAAAGTATTTGGAGAGCAGACTGAAAACTGGGGTGATGGCAGAGCTGAACGAGTAATGACACTGTTGACATTTAGTTACAATTTTCGCTTCCAATGACGTTTCAATACGTTGCATTTTACGATGACTCTCATTGTGTTAAAATATTGCATGATTATCCATTGCAAAAAGCTACTGATGACAGCCTGTTGTCGATCAATGATCAGTACATACTGTACCTTTCCACGTAGCCGGTGCAAATGTGCCAAATTGTAGATTGAGTTTTGGGGGTTATTCCTGATATTTTTGTGTCCTCTGACTGTTTTTTTTTTTTTTTGCATGCACATCCCTTGGCTACTACTGTATGCTCACTTGGAGTTGCCAGATACCACTAAATGTGCATGTGGATAATGCTGATAATTGCAAATCCTCACAACGATCATACAAGTTTCCTGGAAAAAATGACACCCGAGATGTGTGCACACTTTCATTTTTTAAGAAAAATTATATAAGTAAACCACCAACAAAGGTGAATCCTAACACAAGGAGTGTGATGGGTAAAATATGCTGTATATGCATAATGTTAAATACTAGCTGGTCTACAATTAAAACATACTTCTGCTTTGACAGCTGCGTCATGTACTGCCCAGCCAAAAAATCACCACCTGGATTTAACTAAGCCAATAGGGAAGGTCTCTCCATTGGATAATTACTGCAGTGATTAATATGGGTTAGTTATTTCACCATACTGATGCAGTGAGGAGTTTCTCATTTCTAACACATCCATGTCAGAAGACATATCCTGTGGGCGTGGCAAAAATGCTACTCTGTTCCAGAAGGGTCAAATTATTATTGTGTTATGCTAATAAAGCCACTAAGGAGATTGCTGAAATTACTCAAATTTGGCAGTAGTGTACCATCATCTCCGAGGAATAAATGTGGTCAAGAAAAAATCCGAACAATTGTGAAGGAAGGGACTTCAACACACAGTTAACATAAAACATAAAGTTACAGTATATTTAATAGTGAAAGCACAACGCAAAGCCTGAGGATGAAGTTATGATCTGAAGTTGCAATCAGTAATAAAGTTCAGAAACATTAGATGGCAATAAAATTAAGTCTAATGACCCGAATGTAATGAATGACGAGGTTATCACATCTATGGAGTTTTTCTTCCCTGATGGCAGAGTCATATTCCAAGATGATAATGCCAGCATTCATCAGGCTCAAATCTGGAATCTGGAATGAAATAAATGTTGTGATGTTGCATAAGCATATCAAAACAATGTCACACCAAATGTTTGCCATAATCAAAGCAAAAGACAAACCAATTAAATATTATATAATGAATATAGTGTGTTTTTTTTGGAGAGGTGGTGGGCAGTGTATATTCCATAATAGAAGATAATCCTAGTTGATATATACGCATGATAAATGTACTCTGGGGGTACTAATAGGAAATGGCACAATCAAGCAGACCTGATGGCTTCTTTTTTTTTCTTTTTTTTTTAGGTATTTCATAAAACAATTAAGGAGATAAAATGTTTAAAGTTGATTCTGCCTGCTTTGCTTCATGTGAACAGCTTGGTGTCTTTTAAGATCCCCTGACTGGGTGAAGCTCTTTCCACACTCTGAGCAGTTATAAGGTTTTTCTCCAGTGTGTACCCGCTGGTGAGACTTGAATGCTGACGCAGCAAGAAAACTCTTTCCACACTCTGCGCACTGATACGGTCTTTCTCCTGTATGAATTCGCTGATGTACCTTGAGAGTACTTTTTTCATTAAAACTTTTTCCACACTCTGAGCAGCTAAACGGCTTCTCTCCAGTATGCTTGTGCAGATGCTTTTGGAAATTACCCCCATGATTAAAACTCTTTCCACACTCAGTGCAGTAATACGGCTTCTCTCCAGTGTGAATGCGCTGATGTTGCTGGAGAGCCCTCTTTACCTTAAAACCTGTTCCACACTCTGAGCAGATGTAAGGCTTCTCCCCAGTGTGGACGCGCTCATGTTGCTGGAGATCAACCTTTCGCTTAAAGCCGCTTCCACACTCTGAGCAGTAATATGGCTTCACTCCTGTGTGAATGCTCTGGTGTTGTTGGAGAGTACTATATTGAGTAAAACTTTTTCCACACTGTGAGCACTGATACGGCTTCTCTCCTGTATGGATACGCTGGTGTGTTTTGAGATTAAACTGGTGAGCAAATTCTTTTCCACACTGCAAGCAGGTAAATGGTTTATTTCTTGTATGAATTCCTTGGTGTTTATATAAATTACTCTGACAAGCAAAACTCTTTCCACATTGTGAGCACTGATACGGCTTCTCTCCGGTATGGATACGCTGGTGTGTTTTAAGACTGAATTGCTGAGTGAATTCTTTCCCACACTGTGAGCAGATAAATGGTTTCTGCCCTGTATGAATTCGGAGGTGTTGATATAAATTACTCGAATAGGTAAAACTCTTTTCACACTGTGAGCACTGATACGGCTTCTCTCCTGTGTGAGTGCGCTGATGTCGCTGGAGAAGACATTTATAAATGAAACTCTTTCCACACTGTGAGCACTGATGTGGCTTGTCTTGTCTGTGGATGAGCTGGTGTGCCGTGAGATCCTTCTCTTGAATAAAACTTTTTTGCCCTCTTTTGCCCTTCTTTATCTCTGGTTAAAAGGAAAAAAATACAATTTTGTATCAGGTAAAATACAAAACATTATCCAATAACACAAAATAAAATTTTACTGTTTATTATTGAATTACTGAGAGTCAAACTTGCAACTCACTTTTTTCTGCATTGGAACATACATTCTTGCTTCTGCTTCTCCCCAGAGCTTTTCCTTTATTTCTATCCATTGATATGTTTAATGGTTGTTTTGGAGAGTCAGATTTCCATATGTCTGTGGTATAAGACAAACAAAACATACAGAAAATAAGTAACTTTAGGAGATGTGCATGGCCCTCCCATAGATCAAATAATGAAAATCATTAAAAACTTTTTTTTAACAGTATACAAAATGTTATGTTCCTGGCAATCCTCAGTCCACCATGTCATTGTAACTTTCAGAGAACTTGAAACCATATTTTTTAGGATGCTCAAAGGGTCCACTTTTGGTGGATGTGACCCCATCGGTCCTTTCTGTTACTCTGCCCCTAAAACAATAGTGCATTTGTTTAGGACTTGCAATTGTGCTAAAACAAATTTGGTCACATTTTTTTAAACTAAAAAAACAGAATTTTTTGTTTCATAAAATTTGTTTCTCATTTAAAACTATTTTCTTTTTACATTTGTGACTATAAGAAGGAAGAGGATCAGACATATTTTATAGACTATTTTACATGATTTTATTTGTAGTTTGCTGTTTGGCTCGAAATAAGGACATATAAAAACCCTGATAGACGTTTTAACATGGGGGCTGATGCACTCATGGTGTCACAGTGTATCCGAAACACCACTGTAACGCACAACTAATCCACACTAGATTAAAAAATATATCTTTATATCATCTGAAAGCTATTTTCAAAACCTTACTTTTAACAAAATAAAATATCAAGTTTGTTTGTAGTAAAAGTTAAGCACATTAATATGCAGTTCATCAGCACTACAGACGCTATTACATATGAACCAGAGCTCCATGTAGGATCCAGTCAGGAACTGTTTAGACTGTAACTTACCTCAGGATCAGGGAGTTTATTCTCTCCAAATCTTTTCAATTTAACTCAATCAGATTTAAGAGTCTCTGTAAAACTGCAGGTAGGAACAGCTACATGTAGAAACACGTAAAGACTTGCAGTCCAAGTAGCACAACAACTTCAGCTCTTCTTCTCTTTTGCATTGTAATGAGGTGTTTTACTGCCCCCTACAGGACTGGGTGTTGACCAAAGGCTTTAGTGTCTACTCGTGTTGTAGTGATTGGAGTTCCAGCTCCTGTCAGAGTTCAGATTCTTTTGTTCAGCTCAGGAATAAAAAGCCATCTCTGTCATATCCACAGTTCACTCAATTTAACTTCTTTTCTCTAATGCTGTTAATGCAACACAAAAAGTTTTAAAAAATTCTCACAAACAAATTACTAAACAAATTGTTGATAATTGATGTTGTATGTAGCACCATGGTCCTGGAGGCATGATGTTGTGTTTCACAGTGTACTAAACCGTATATGGTTGAAATTACTATAAAAGCCTACTTTACTTGACTTGATGTGATGCTGTTATTATACTGAAATTATAATAAACCTTAGAAATTAGAGAGTACAATTTACCTCATACTCAGTATGAGATGGAATTAAATGCTTATATGTCTAACTATGATCTAAAATATGAAGAAAAAACATTATAAAAGAAAATACAATTAAACTAAAGATAGAATTTGCAATAAAATTAAATAAACTGAATAACTGAAAATTAAGTTACATACTAAATTAACTTAAAATAGACATTTAAATTACACAGGAACAGAATTGATGGAATAAAAGTGTAAACTGTCAAGTATAAAAGTAGAGAAATGTAAAAATATGTTATGTTGGTTTGACAAAAACAGTATGACTTGACACATAGAGTATGAACAATCATTAAACAATAATCTGCAAAATCACATGAACAATCATTTGCACAAATTTCACACACTTTGCAGACTTTTTTTCTCAAACATATAGCGAATTTCTTCATACACACATGGAATTTGCACACTACGTGGATGGTTTACAGTATATATTTTCATATTCAAATATTTTCATATTATGCTTTTAATTCTATGTTTCAAATATATATTTATTCTTCTTATACAGTACCTATCTTTATTTTAACTTTTTTATGGACTCATTAGTGGACAGCAATGAGGGGGTTGGGGGCTTTTTGCTGGGTGAGAAATAAGGAAACCATATCAATTTAGTAATTTTTGGTGTATACAGCATATAACAATTAAACTATCCAAAATACAAAACCAATGACACTCTAAACAGAAGATGGTGTGCCATATACTGTAACAGGTAAAATCAAAGTACAGTGTGCAAAATAAGCATTAAAGAGTTTTAACAACACTGGAAAATAGAGAAAATCAGCTCTTATGCAGGAGCTTGTTCACAAAGACGACTCATTAATGACGACCAAATGATCAAATCATGTCCCATTGTATTTTGTTCAGTAAGCCCTAATAGGGATTAAATGACAGTTGTGATTCTCCATCAGATTGTCTATTTCTCTAAGTCTTCCCTCCATCTCTTCTCTCTGGCTACTCTAGAGACCTAGCACCTAGACAATCTACTTCACTCAAACAATAATAATAATAACAGATAAAGGCATTGCAACATTTTGAGTGATTTACTATACCTTATTTCCCCTCAGGCGGGCAAATTTTCTAACAACAATTGTTTATTAAAGTTTTGAAGGAAATGGTGAGAAATTCTGTATTCGTAAGATTTAATGCACAGTGATCAGGCACAACATTAACAACACAAAAAATGTTTGCATTAACATTTATAAATGATATACCAGTAAACTGGTAACAAGTTAACCTACTCACCCATGCCTGCAGGGACAACAACTGGATTAATCCCAATAAAACAAAAGAAAGCAAGTCTCCACAAGTTCTATCAATATATTGCATTAGTAATGTTCATTATTACACGGAGGTAGCATGTCTTCAGAAGAAATTTGTGAAAATAGTGTATACTGTGTTTAGGATGCAGCATCTGTGAGAATAAACATATACAGCATACAAGCATACAGCAGCAAGGAGTTCAACAATACCCCACCCCTTCAGGGACTCATGTAAGTGCCTAATGGCTGCAAGGATAAACCATCACCCACACAGAACGGTCCTTAGAATTTCAAATCTGTCTCAGTCTGTTACTGAATGTGCCCTTTTGTTTTGTTAAAAGAACACAGAGTGGGTGAGTCATTGTTCAATATTTTCTGCTTTTTTAAGTGTCCTTTGTTTGACAATAATCTCTAGTTATTACAGTCTGGTTCCTATGACTGAGCCTGCTTTCCTGAACAGTTTATTAAGCTTATTGGCATATGACACATTCACACCATTGCCGAGCACACCACAGAAGAAAAAGAAACACACACAGGCAACACCAGACTGATAAAGAATAATAATAAGTGGCCGGCAAATAATCAAAGAACCTGAGTCTTCGCAAGAAATAGAAGCAACCCTTTCCCTTCTTGTATACAGCCTCCGTGTTTGTGCTCCAGTCCAGTTTGTTATCCAAATGCACACCAAATACAGGTATTTGTAGTTGTTGACTACCTGCATACACTTATTCTGGCAAAAGAAGATACAGAATTTTAAACTTTCTAAAATTGATAAACATAAACAAAATAAAAGTAGAGATTGTTTTGGGAGTTAGCTTTATTACTGACACTTTCATTTGATCCATCTGTACTTCCTCTGGTCCTATAATGTATTACAAACAGGAGATTCTACTTACATGAAATTTACATTTATCACCTTTCACAAATAAGTCGTTTTTCTGAAGTCAGTTTAATACTTTCTGGACATGGTCAACACGAGTGTTATAGCTAGGTGAATATTTAATATATCATCAATGTATGTGATTACAAGCTTTCCAAGAATGTTAAACACTGGAACATGGCTGGACCGCATGATAATCCATATGGCATAATGCGGTATTCATAATGGCCTGGTTCTGTATTAATTGCAATCTTCTATTTGTCCCCCTCACAGATACAAATGAGATTATATGTGCTGTGAATGTCCAGTTTGTTGAAAATCTTTGGCTGGTATTTTATTTATCTGGTATTAGCTGGTATTTATTTCTATATGTTTTATATATCTTATTCAGTTATTCAGTTGTAAGATGTAAGAAATGTAAGAAAATGCTCAACCCTCTGCTGCAGTTTTCATAATATGCAGTAGTGACAAACAGCCTACATCCTTTGATTGAAGTTGGCATGGCAGATCGTAAAACACTAGCAGTTCACTGAGGTACTGTCAAAAGCAAATTTTCATTTTACATTTAGGCGTTTGTCAGACGCTCTTACCCAAAGCAGCTTAGAAAAAGTTGTTTGTCATTGGATAGATACTTACTAACTAAGTGTGATCAGTCAAACTGATTTTTTTTTGGGGGGGGGGGGGGGTTTGGGGGTTAGTCCAACTATTGAAGAAACAGATACATCTTGAGTCACTGTTTAAAGATTGTCAAAGACATTTAGAGGATGTTCATTCCACCACGTAGGTGCCAGAACTGTCTGGATGAATGTCTTCTTCGATCCCTGAGAGATGGTGGAACGAGGCGAGCAGTGACAGAGTATTGGAGAGAATGTGATGCAGTGCATTGTGCGTTTAGAGCAGAGAGGTAAGTGGGTGCTGGGCCATTTTTAGCTTTGTACATGAGCATCAGGGTTTTCAATTAGATTTTCTGGGTCAGCTGCAGAGGACGAATGGTGGACAAAAGCAGACCTGCCAGGAGTGAGTTTTATTAGTCCAGTCTTGAAATAACAAGGTACTGAACAAGCACCTGAGTAGCCTGTGAAGAAAAAAATGGGCGTATTCTTCTGATGTCGAAAGAAGAAATCGACAAGAGTTAGTAAGGTTACCGATGTGTGGGGAAAATGACAGATGATTGTCCACAGTTACCCCAAAATTATGGGCAGTGGCTGAAGGAGTGATCTGATTGTTGTCCAGGAAGATCACAAGTTTTTGACCCGGGTATGAATCACCAAGGATGAACAACAGTTCAGTTTTACTCAGATTGAGCTTCGGCTGATCAGCTGCCATCCAGGATGAGATGTCTGCCAGACATGCTGAGATATGGGTGGAAACCTGAGTGTCTAAGGGAAAGAATAAGTTGCGTGTCATCTGCATAACAATGGTATGAAAATCCATGCGATGATAAGACCTTACCAAGAGACCGGGTATAGAGGGAGAATGGAAGAGGACCAAATACTGACCCCTGTGGGACACCAGTAGAGAGTAAATAGGATTTGAGCCAGAAGACAGCCATTCCCATAATTCCTACTAGATTTTCTAATTTGTGAAGGAGAATACTATGATTGATGGTGTCAAAAGCTGCAATGAGGTCACATAACACAGACAAGAGATGCAACCCTGGTCAGAGGCTAGTAGGAGCATTTTTAACAATTGTCATTGTCACAAAGCAGCTTTACACAATTAAAAGAAATTATATAAGTTCATACGAAATGTGAATGTGTATGAATGAAAATGAAGAACCAGACTCAACAGGGAACCCATCCTAATTTGGGAAAAAATGGATAGCAGGGATTGATCTTCAGTCCTACTATATATTAGGCAGCTGGCAGTTCAATATAATAGTTGATGTCTTTAAGTTAAAATGTCCAGTTCCTTATTGGAGGCTTAGGAAGACTGTAGGAAATCCATCAAGTCCTCAGAGAACAGCTGTCTGCATCTGTCGAGGACCATCTTCATGTTAAAGTAAGCAGACCACACAGGGCATCCATGCCACAAGATCTCCAACCAGAAGCGGGGCACCAGGAATAGTTAAATGATTCCAGAGGGCAGATGGGGTCTGGATTACTGGAAGCTCAGGAGCTTGACAGAGAGAAAGGAAAAAAGAGAGATGGAAAGAAAGGGAGAGAGAGAAAAGAGAGAGAGAGAGAGAGAGAGAGAGAGAGAGAGAGAGAGAGCAGAAGAGAAGGAGAGATAACAGTTAGGCATGGTCACAGTCACAAAATTTACTGCCTTAATTTTGTGTATGCTATTTCTATGTAGATATCTGCTGCATTATTAAATTTTCTAGGGTCTTAGACATAAAAGGGAGGTTTGATATCAGCCTGTATTCAAGCTAGGAGTCAAGCTCAGGTTTCTTAATTAGTGGTTTGATAACTGCTAATTTAAAGATTTTTGGAATGTTTCCACTGTCTGGTGAAGAGTGAACTATTATAACAGTATTTCTGTTATAACTGGTACTATTCGTTTAAGAAAATGTGTCGGTATAGGATCTAGTAGATTAGGTGGATTTTGCTAGGTGATGAGTGAAGGGTAGTATAATATTCTAGGTGCTGATCTGATATGGTTAGTTTATCTGCATCAATATTTAAATTTTAATATTTTAAATTGTCTGGTTTAAAAGCCTTAATTTTTGGCCTAATGTTCACAATTTTGTTACTGCAAAAACCCATGTTGACTTTAAATATTCAGTCTCATGGTCGAGTTCTGTGTGGTCAGACAGTGATCCAATGATAGTTTGATAACTCAACTGTGATTACTGATAAATCTCTGTGTGAGCTAGTTGATGTGAATGTATGTTTAATGTAGAGTCTTGTGTACATTATTACTATGACACACTTTAATTGAAACAAGATAGTGATCTGAGATCCACTTCAGACTGTGGAATTGTGATTATATTTCTTATACTTAATCCGAAAGGATATTATTAAATCTAGAGTGTTGTGACCAGCCTTATGAGTGGGTCCTACAACACATTGATTTACTCCTACTTTGAGTTCAGAATGGACATATATGCCATTTTCATTCTGGATTCTCAAAATGAATATTAAAATCTCACACAATTAATGCTTTGTCAAGAGAAATGACCATAACTGAAAGTAAATCCGCAAATTTGCAGGGATACTCTGGGGTTTATAGACCCTGGGGCGGGATTAACTGAGCAGACCTATTATTTGTGGCTACATTTGTTATGTTACTATACTTCAAATGCATTAAATTTGTGTCAGTGTTTTTGTATGATGGTCAGATAATCATTGTAAATAACTGAGACGCCTCCTCTTCTACCAGTTCGCTGAGGTTGATGCATGTACAGTTGTGTTCAAAATAATAGCAGTCAAACATCAGTAACCAGATCAATAATTGTTTTTGGGAGAAAATATATATCTTCATAGTAAATGTTTTACTTGTAGGTGTAATGGAGTAACAAAAAACCAACAGACCCAACAGTCATGACTTGCATGCACCTAATTCTGTGTAATTGAATCATTAATTGAAATGAAGCGTGTTCAAAATAATAGCAGTATGGAGTTCAACTGGAGAGGTAAATTATTCTGTGAAAAACAGGTGTCAAACATGTTCCCCTTATTTAAGGATAAATGCAGAAAAGGTTGTCCTGTGCATTTCTCTCTAAAAATCAGAGTAAAATGGGTCGTTCCAGACATTGTTCAGAAGAACAGCGTACTTTGATTCAAAAGTTGATTGGAGATGGGAAAACATATACAGAGGAGTGCAAAAAATGAAAGGCTTCTCTGCTAAAATTATATCAAATGCTTTAAAATGGAGACCAAAACCAGAAAGAAGTGGGAGAAAATGGATGGAAGAATGACAAAATTTGCAAAGACTCAGCCAATGATCAGTTCCAGCATGTGTAAAGAACATCTATTAGAAAAACGCTATGTGAAGCCAAGCAATCAGCAAGAAGCCCCTGCAAAGTCCCATTGTTGAAAAAAAGACATGTGCTGAAGAGGTTACAGTTCGCCAAAGAACACATTGACTGGCCTAAAGAGAAATGGCGCAATATTTTGTGAACTGATGAAAGCTAGATGGCTGCAGACAGTTTGTCAGACGACTCCCAAACGCTAAATTCAAGCCACAGCCAAAGACAGTGAAGCAAGGAGGCACAAGCATCATGATATGGGTAGGCTTCTCGTACTATGGTGTTGGGCCTATTTATCACATTTCAGGGATCATGGATCAATTTGAGTACATCAGAATTCTTAAAGAGGTCATGTTGCCTTATGCCAAAGAGGAAATGCCCTTGAAATGGGTTTTTCAAAACGATCCCAAACACACCAGTAAGCGAGCAGCATCTTGGTTCCAGACCAACAAGATTGACGTTATGGAGTGGCCAGCCCAATCCCCAGACCTTAATCCAACAGGAAACTTGTGGGCTGACATTAAAAATGCTGTTTCTGAGGCAAGACCAAGAAATGCAGCGGAACTTTGGCATATAGAACAATTGTCATAGATGTGAAGCAGTTCTCAGAAACCATGGTTATATAACTAAATATTAGTTCAGAGATGCAGGGTGTCCAATGCATTTGTGTGATTTAAATGAAAAGTTATTATATGGATATGGAGCTTTACTCACTTTTTTCAACACATTGCTATTATTTTGAACACAACTGTATCTGTATGCAGAACTAGCTTAATTTAAAGCTATATACTGATTCTGTGGGCATGTGAAGTGCAAAGGAAGTGTGATCCGGTGGGCTAACATTAGCCTTAGCTGAGGGAGTATGCCACCAACTTGTACTTGCCCCAATTCAATTCAATTAAATTTTATTTCTATAACGCTTTTAACAACTGACATTGTCGCAAAGCAGCTTTATGTGAGCGCTCTAACGTCAGTGTTGCGGGCCGGCAACGGCACCCAGACTTTCCGCTGCAGAAATAACAATGCTTTTGCTTTTTCTAACACTCTCTAAAGTCTGGATGCGCACCTCTTGTTTATTAGTTAGTGTTCTGATAGAGATGAAAATATCTTATCTAGTTATCAGAACGATAACTAATAAACAAAGTTAGCACTAATGATGGAGGGAAAATTAACAACCTGCACTCACATTGAACAAGCTCAATCTTAGCCATTCTAACTTACCTGAGTTTGAGTTTTGTTTGTTAGTAGATTGATTCCGCTTCTTGTTCTTAGACAAAGAAAATAGTGCATTCTCCAAAAAGCGAAGAAGTGGAAAAAAGGCAACAGTGAAGGATGCAAAACAAAACAAAAAAATCATAAAAACTGTTAATTCTTTAATATCAACAGTGAAAGGCAGTATAATTTAGATGCCAATATGTCTTTATTAAAAATAAATAAATAAATCAGGACTTCTTTTCATTCATGGCCCTGCTCTGTATACATCACATAATTTACTGGTGAATACTCGCATATGACTGGTTATGGTGAAAAGCAGGATCTTCCTCTTATTAGCAAACCATCATGTAAATTTACCAAAGCAGAAATAAGGCTTATACCTGGGAGCACAAAGTCACAAATCATGTACATTATGTTCAAATCATAAAATGTGTGCTAAATAGAAACAAGAATGTTATAGCATTATGTAGACCATTTAATAGATTAACAGGAAAGTAGCAGTACCTTCTGCAGGAAGCACACAGCTAATACTTTTCTGTCTCTTACATTAAAATACCAACAATAACACTAACGATTAAAGAATATCCCATGAGAGGGAGTGCCGTAATGCTGTCATATGCAAGAGGGTGCAGCCCTCTTTAAAAAAAAGTTATAAGTCCCTAAGTGTACTGAGTATTCATTTAGAGGAGCTACAACTTTTATTCAATAATCACATTTTAGCATCACTTATAATTATTACCAACAATATACATTTTTGTGTTCTAATAACTTACAAAAATAAATAATAATAATAATAATAATAATTACATGTATAATATAAATCAAGAAAATTACCTAGAAGAAAATATATTTTTTGCTTTGAATTCATTGAGTGACTATTTTTTAAGAAGGCTGACTGCCTTTTATTTTGACATAATATACTGTATATAATGTGAATGAGGATGGTTACATTATGTTCATATTTGAATGGGTAATAGTGAGGTAAAATAATTTCAATTGAACTAATTGAACAAAAAAACAGGGATGATTCTTGTTCCCCAGTTGCTGGGTGATCATCTTAATTCTGTAATAATTTACTTAATAATAGTTAATCAGTTTACTGTAAGAGGGTTTGGTAAGACTAAAATTATGGGATGTCAGGATATATTTTGTTACTGACCCTGGACAGTTGCATTTGGCACGCTGGTTATACTGAGCCTAAATTCAATCTCCATATGTTTATAGAAAAATCTGGCCAATATATATTTGTATGCGACTCCTGTGTAGTGCTTCTACAGTTACAGTAATGGATGTTACGAGTTCGCGTTGTCATTTCAGAGCTCGTTACTCCACCTAATATATAATAGTCTGTTTGTTGCTTATTCTCTTATCCTTTATGATTATAGTGTGCGTTTACTCATTTTAGGTAGTTGCTGAACTAAAAAATATCAGTCATTTACTTTTAGGCTAGGTTTAAACAGAGCTAATGGTCCACTGCTGCAACCAGCTTTTAGTTTCTAAAAGTTGAGCTGTCCCAGAGAGTATTTGTCCCAGTAGAGTTTCACAATTCCACTAAAACCCTTCGTGCGTACTTGAAAACAGGAAGTGCTCATAACCAGATCACCTGTGCCAAAGAAGAGGATCTTCATAGTCTGGTCACACTGAGTCTCAGTTTTTCTTCACCACGTTGTCATCCAGCTTGTTCATTATGGACCTAAAACCAGACCTGGGTTTCTGTAAAGTTGGTTTAAGACAATGTCTAAAGTTAAAAACCATGTGTATGTGTACGTGTATGCTATATGGATATAGCCGCATTATACTTAATGCTGTTAAAAAAATAATAAAAAAATCAGTTTAACAGATTTCAAAAAACCCTGCTGTGAGCCACAGTGCCTCTAATATATCCTGCAAAAAAACTATGTGGCACTGTGAGCATGTTATTCTAATTTATGTTAAATTGATGAAGCACCTGCAAATGTTTACTGAGAAAGTTTCAATAAATCACTGTCATGGTCTTTGATCCAACAACTCAAGGCCAGCAGCTATAGTTTGTACTAACTAGGCTTGTGCTACAGGATATTGTCCCTACATAATACCCAATGATGTTTACTGCCAAGACCATAAGTATTAATAGACCATAAGTATTCAGTGACACAATTTTAGTGCCTCTACACCACCACAGTGGACTCACAAACAAGATGTGACTGAAATGTAGGCTTTCAACTTTAAAATCTAATAAAATATCATTAACAGTTTAGCAAATACACCAAGTTCCTCCATTTCCACAGGCATAAATGTAACTGGACAGCAGACTATAATTACAGTTATGATTACAGCCTGTTTTTTTTTTTTTTTTTTCGTTATTTCATCAATTAAGAAGACAAAAGCTCGGAAGGTGATTCACTGGATCTTTGCTGTTTTCTTCTCTTTGTGTGAAGAGCTTGGTGTCTTTTGAGACTACTTGAGTGAGTAAAAAATTTTCCACACTCTGAGCAGTGATACGGCTTTTCTCCAGTATGAATACGCTGGTGTTCTTTGAGAGCACTTATCTGAGTGAAGCTCTTCCCACATTCCGAGCAGCTGTAAGGTTTTTCTCCGGTGTGAATCCGCTGGTGTGCCTTGAATGCTGACGGATCAGTAAAACTCTTCCCACACTCTGAGCAGTGATACGGCTTTTCTCCTGTGTGAATGCGCTGATGTACCTTGAGAGTGCTTTTGTCATTAAAACATTTTCCACAGTATAAGCAGCTATGAGGCTTCTCCCCAGTATGAATGTGCACATGTGTTTGGAATTGGCTCAGCTTATTAAAACTCTTGCCGCACTCTGAGCAGTAATACGGCTTCTCTCCAGAGTGAATGCGCTGATGTTGGAGAAGATAACGCTCTAGCTTAAAATCCCTTCCACACTGTGAGCAGTGATACGGCATCTCTCCTGTATGAATTCGTTGGTGTGCTTTTAAATAACTTGTGTTAATAAAACTCTTCCCACACTGTGAGCACTGATACGGCTTCTCTCCTGTATGGATGCGCTGATGATGTAAGAGTTTCAACTGTTGAGTAAATCCTTTCCCACACTGTGAGCAGATAAATGGTTTTTTATCTGCATGAATTCTGAGGTGTTGATATAAATTACCCTGATGAGTGAAACTCTTTCCACACTGTGAACACTGATATGGCTTCTCTCCTGTATGAACACACTGATGATGTTGTAGATTAACCTGGTAAGGGAATCCTTTCCCACACTGTGAGCATTGATACGGCTTCTCTCCTGTGTGGATGCGCTGGTGATACTGAAGATTATCCTGGCGAGGAAATCTTTTCCCACACTGTGAGCACTGATACGGCTTCTCTCCTGTGTGAACGCGCTGGTGTCTCTGGAGAAGACATTTATAAGTGAAACTCTTTCTACACAGTGAGCACTGATGTGGCTTTTCCTGTCTGTGGATGAGCTGGTGTGCTGTGAGGTCCTGCACATCTCTAAAACTCTTTCCACACTCTAAGCAGTGGTGAAGGTCTGTCTGCGTATCTTTTTGACTAGTCATAGTACAAATAATATGTCGATTGTTCTTCTTTACCTCTGGTGAAGAAAGAGAAATGGAATTCAGTATCATAAAAATATTGTCCAGTGCCACAAAACTGAACATCTTAATGTCTATTATTGTATAATAATACAATAATAGATTTACGTTATAATGCAAATGAATTATTGTTGCAGATGCATCAATACCCTTTTTTTTCTTTTGGTAGGTTTTGAGAGTGAAACTTATAACTGAAATTTTTCTTACCATAGCTGTTTCTTTATTGACATGTTTAATTGTTTCTGGTATTGAAGAAGTTTGCTGGTTACAGATTACACCTTAGTGACAGATTTCAATTTTTTATGTAAGAGGAATCGAACAGGATAGAACGTGCTGTTCATGGACGGTAATACACTGTGGTGAGGTCATGCCTCAATAGATCAAATAATGAAAATAATGATTAGAATACTTTCTTAAATGGTACACAAAATGTTATGGCCAATGCTCAGGCCACCATGTCACTGTAACTGTAAAATAACTTGAATTATGTACGTGAATACGTGAATTTATGTAATTATGTGGCTGTGTCCATCATGGACCACATCACCTTCATTAGTTTTATGTTTTAGATGGGGTCAGCAGTAGCACAGTGGTTAAAGCATTGGACTACGGCTCGTAAAGTTCCAGGTTCACAACCACCAAGTTGTCCCTGATGGGCCCTTGAGCGAGGCCCTCAACCCTCGACTGCTCAGATGTATAATGAGATAAAAATGTAAGTCGCTCTGGATAATTGCGTCTGCCAAGTGCCTAGGTGTAAACGTAAGTTTTATAATTATGAAAAGGCTAATATTTAATCAGTAAAGTAATATAGATTATTTTTTTCAATAATCGCTCATACAGTCACAGTGTATCTGAAACACCTATGAAATGCACACAGCTCAAAAACAAGTTTGGAAGGAAACAAAAAAAGATCTATATATTATTTAAAAAGCTATGTTTAAGACCTTCATTTTGATAAAGCAATAGTTAATTTGTAGTAAACCAC
Source organism: Clarias macrocephalus (assembly GCA_011419295.1). Lineage (NCBI taxonomy): Eukaryota > Metazoa > Chordata > Actinopteri > Siluriformes > Clariidae > Clarias > Clarias macrocephalus. The sequence goes on from JAAGKR010001230.1 coordinate 62,832, forward strand.
CTAACTAATTACCAAACACACTATAAACATTATAACATATAAACCAGTCTTTTTTTTTTTTTTACTTTTTAGACTATAACTTACCTCAGGATCCGTGAGTTTAATTTAACTCAATCAGATTTAAGATTTTCTCTGTAAAACTGCAGGTAGAAACAGTTACATGTAGAGATGGTTTTAGCTCGGCTTGATAACTAGGCAGCCCAAGCAGCAAAACAACTCCAGCTCTTCTTCTCATGTGTCTCACAGTGAGATCATTTACCGCCACCTACTGGACTGGGTGATGATCGAAGACCTTCTAAGATCTACTCATATTCATCTACTGTACAGTGTATGTTCTGTTCATCAAACCTAAAATGTAGTTTACACAGCTGTGTTCTTTAGCAGGATGTTTTCTTTTCCTCTAAGTCTTACCCCAGCTGCTCTCTCCAGCTAGTCTATATATCTAGCACCTAGACAATCCACTTTACTCCAGAATCTGAATCTATAAAAATATAAATCCAAAATCATGTTTGTGGATTTGTGTTTGCGCAGGTAGTTCTGTAACAGAAATTTTAAAGGTTTACCCCCTATACTGTATGTAACAGCAGGCAGCGTCATCATTAACTTTTATGACATGTAACAAAAAGCTGCATTTTTATCAAATATAACAGGAGTCTGCATCCTCATAGTCTAACATTAGGCAGGGGGACAAAACAGCAGGTAATCGTAACATGCAGGCTTTAGGTCACATGTGCGAAGCCACAGCTACCCTCTCACTGGGCGAAGAGCTTTACATAGTACTATATATTTGTAATGGTTGATATAATATTGACCCATAGTCAAATTATAAAATCTCCCTGATCAAAAATGATAAATTAAAATTTTATTTGTCATATACACAGTAATTCACAGTACGATATGCAGTGCAATGATTAACGATGACCTGTGACCTTAAAAAAAGATTATTAATAGGAAGTAAATATGGAATAAAATAAGAAATAAAATATAGAAAACAAAACAAAATAGGAAATAAAGAAAAAGCTTTCTGAACAAATACAGGGAAAAATATTTTAAAAAATTATTTTATTTCACACAAATATAGAAAAATATAGAAAACCTTAGTGTGGAGATGAAATTTCGGGGGAGCATGAGGAACAGCAGCAAGTTCATCGCACACATTTTATTCACAGGTAATAGTAGCATGCAGGTGTCAGGACCGGCGCACATGCAGTTAGATACCCTGTAGCTAAATCTCCAGAAATTTATTTTAGAAGAGTCAGGAACCTAGGGTGACACATAAGAGCGAGGCAGGGGCACTCAGGTGGAATACATCTTGTGTCGACGTTATAACCTAAAATAAATCAGTAACTGCAAAGTATTGGTAGGGGAGAGTGTAAGCAGGCAACACAGGATGTGTAAAATGACCCTGGTGGTGAGGAAGGTGAAGAGACAAAGACAGAGCAGAGGTCAAAGTGGTAGGAGCTGAAAAAGGAAGTTAAGACAGCCTCTTGGTGACCAGGGGATGTTTCCAGTTGACTGAACAACTACAGCTAATGCGATCAGGAGGGTACTTGGTGTATCATCAGGAAAGGGAAAAGTGGACAAGGAGACTTGTAACAAGGGAGATGTGCCTTGCTGTGGCAATTATAGAGGAATGAAGCTGATGAGTCATACAATGAAGCTTTGGGAAAGAGTAGTGGAAGCTAGGTTAAGGGGAGAGGTGAGCATTTGTTAGCAGCAATATGGTTTCATGCCTAGAAAGAGTACAACTGATGCAGTATTTTCTTTGATGATGCTGGCGGAGAAGTGCAGTGAAGAAAGTTTCATTGTGTCTTTTTAGATTTAGAGAAAACGCATGACAGGCAGTGGAGAGGGGAGCTGTGGTATTGTATGAGGAAGTCTGGAGTGGCAGAGAAGTATGTCAGAGTGGTGCAGGACATGTATGAGAGCTGTAAGACAGTGGTGAGATGTGCTGTAGGTGTGATAGAAGAGTTCAAGGTGGAGGTGGGTCTGCATCAGGGCTCTAACCCCTTCTTGTTTGCTATTATGTTGGACAGGATGACAGATGAGGTTAGATAGGAGTATCCATGGACTATAATGTTTGCAGATGACATTGTGCTTTGTAGTGAGAGCAGGGAACAGGTGGAGGAAAATCTGGAGACGTGGAGGTGTGATATGGAAAGCAAAGGAGTGTTTAGCAAGACAGAATACATGTGTGTGAATGAGAAGGATTTTAAGTACTTAGTATCAACAGATCAGAGTAATAGTGAGTGTGGAAAGGAGGTGAAGAGGCATGTACAGGCAGTGTCAGGTGTGTTATGTGATAAAAGAGTATCACAGTGAGAAAGAAAAGAAAGGTGTACAAGACAGTGGTGACACCAGTGATGTTCTACGGCTTGGAGACAGTGGCACTGAACAAAAGTTACACTAAGAGATGAATGAACACAGAAATAGACAGACACCCACTATCAATGGCCATGGAAGATCAATAATGAAATATAGTTGCAAGCAACGATGATGGGCTCAAGCACCCTGCGCCATCACCACCCGGTTGCACCGCACAACCTGCACACGTCACACACTATACAGGGCTGATGTCAGTTTAGGCCGGAAATGTTTGAGTGTGTGAGTCTGTGTGTTAACATTAGTGATGTGTGTGATCACATCGGCCTGGTTTGGTGGCGATTGTATAATTTCCCTAGGAGGAGTATATCAAAATCCATCGGGTGTGTTTTTGCAAATGACCCAAAATAACCGGCCTCCTGTTGAGTTTAGCCCAGGACATGCAGTGCGAAAGTTGTTCAGCTCAATGAGTTCTAAATGTGTACCAAGTTTCGTGTGCATACGTGAACGTGTGTATGAGCTATCCAGCGCGTGTGTGCATGTGAGTGTTAACATTTGTAATGTGCGTGATGTATGAGTGTGTTTGTTTGTGTGTGTGTGTGTTGAGTGTAAACATTTGTAATGTGGGTGTATGTATTTGTGCATTTGTGTGATGTACGAGTGTGTGCGTGTGTGCATGAGTGTAAACATTTGCAATGAAAAACTCACCCACACACTATAGGTGCGCAGAACCCTCTTGTTTGCCTAAGGATTTTTCTCATTGTAATGTCACTGAACATGATGTCACTAAAGGTATCACTGAATATAATGTCACTCAATATAAGGCCACACAGAAAGTTATTAATAATTTTTCGGTGTAGGTTTAAGACATTATCACAGCTGACCCCTTTGAGATATAAAAATTTTTGCATCCTCAATGTCTTTAGATCATATCGGCGATCGTATAATTTCCCTAGGAGGAGTATATTAAAATCCATCGAGTGCGTTTTTGCGAACAACCCAAAATAATCGGCCTCCTGTTGAATGTGTAGCTATCCAGCAAATTCTAGTGTGCAAGCCCCTGGGGGCCACGAGACTCTCAGGTATCCGAATGGCAGCAGATTCTAACCTGTCTGCCAAGTTTCATGAGTTTTTGAGCATGTTAAGACCCCCGAAAATTCCAAAAGGGTGAGAAAAAATAATAAACCATAGGAAAACAAGAGGGTAGTGCTCACCTTATAGTATTTGGGCCCTAATTAATACTTTTTTTTAAATTATTAATAAATATTTAATATTGCAATTGTGTGCTTATTAATGTACCTTGAGAACATCCAAAAGACTTACTGTGGCATCAAAATCAGGACACTATGTCTTCATGTATGGAGCATGGGAGCATGAGGAACATTTTCACACATGAACAATACAACAGAAAGAGGAAAGAAGGAAGAAAAATTCAGTACATTCAGGTCATCACAGGTGAATTAATTGTATTACCACATAAAACTCCTGAGCCTAGTCCTGATCAACTGAAACAACCCCAGATCACTCTACAGATCGCTCATATAGTGGGCACTATGCTTGATGGATGCATTGCTTCATGCGTTTTCCTACTTCCCTTCTTACACATATCTTGAGTATTTCATTTCAAATTCAGTGTTACAGTTAACCTACACCAGTGGAGGGTTAAAAAGTTGCTCTCTGTGAATTAACAGATGTGTTCTTGTCCACATGCCTGGGTACAAGCTGATCTTGGCTATAGTCATATACTGTATATGGATGTTTGCTCATTTCATTGTTTAGCTTTTTTTTAAACATGTCTGAGTCCCTTATTTCTACTGGTTTATAATGCACTCAGAATTCAATGATTGTAGAATCAGATCCATTCTTACAGCATACAGCTTTTTCTTACAAAGCCCCAAAGTCATGGAATAGTTTTCCAATTATTGTTCGGGACTCAGACACAGTCTCAGTCTTCAAATCTAAGCTAAAAACTTATTTATTTAGATTAGCCTTAGGTAAAAGAGCAGATCTGGGGGACTCATGGACCTAGAGTATTATGATGAACTGGTATGTTTAGATGCTGTCCTCCCCACTCTCATTGATCACTCAGGTTTGTTGATGGTGAAGTGATTGGTCGCTTTACATCTCAGCTGGGACTCGGTCCACCTCTGTCTCACTGGATGTCTCACTTTCTGACTGACAGAACACAGGCAGTACAGGTCAAATGGCAAGTCTTAGCCTTCCTCACCATTAGCACTAGAGCCCTCATGGTTGTGTTGTAAGCCCTTTGCTTTACTGGCTGTACACCAAAGACTTCATGTCCACTTCGCAATCCATAGTCAAGTTTGCTGACAAGACTGTTGTGGTGGGCCAGATCGCTGACAACAAGAAGATGACCTATGTGGAGGAGATTAAAACCCTGTAGAACTTGTGGAAGAAGAACAACTTCCTCCTGAACATCAGCAAGATAACAGAGTTGATAATGGGCGTTAGGCCGGAGAGGAGCACGCAGCCCTGTTCATCAAGGTCAATGGAGAGTTTCCAGTAGCTCAAGGACTTTAAACTGTCTTCCAAGGTTCAACAGGAAGCTTTTACAGTTTCCACCCAGATCTTAGCATGTCTGACAGACATCTAATCCTGGATGACAGCTCATCAGCTGATTCTCAATCTCAGTAAAACCAAACTGCTGTTTATCCTAGGTGATTCATCCCTGTCAATATCTCCCTGAACAACAATCAGATCACTGCCTTACTCACTGCCCACAACCTTGGGGTAACTCTGGACAATCAACTGTTATTTTCCCCCACACATTACATCATACTGACCTGCAGTCTGTCTACAGCAAGCAGTGCTGGACGAATGCCAGGAAGATATTGAATGACCCCAGCCACCCCAACATTTGACTGTTCTCTTTGTTGAAGTCAAAGGGTGGAAACATCATGTTTTGGGGCTGTGAAAACCTTGTGAAGACTTACAGAAAACGTTTGACCTCTGTCATTGCCAACAAAGGGTATATAACAAAGTATTAAGATGAAATTGTGTTATTGACCAAATACTTATTTTCCACCATAATTTGCAAATAAATTCTTGAAAAATCCTACAATGTGATTTTCTGGATTTTCTTTTATTTATTATTTTGTCTCTCATAGTTGAGGTATACCTGTGATGAAAATTACAGGCCTCTCTTATCTTTTTAAGTACTTTTTTGCCCCACTGTATTTGGCACTATTCTAGCTCTGAAGCACCTAGTCAGTGTAAAATAATCCAAAGTGCCTTTAATGTAGCACTGTGAGGAAGTTATTATAGTCATGGTTAAATTGGTGAAACATATCTGCAGATGTTAACTGAGAAATTTTGAATTAATTTCTGGCGTAAAGTTCCTTAATCAAACAACTCAATCAAGGCCAGCAGATATAGTTTGTACTTTTTTTTTTGTTGTTGGTCTGTCCACTTGCCATCCGGGCGTTGGATACTAGGTTCCAGCATATTGTCCCTACATGATATCCAGTGACGCTTACTGCCAAGTATACACACTCAGGGCAATAAGTATTTAGACAGTGACAATTTTCATTGTTGTGCCTCTACACCGCCACAGTGGATTTAAATCCATCTAATACGTCACTGAAGTGCAGGCCTTTTAACTTCAAGACCTATTAAAATATCACATTAACAGTTTAGTAATTACCCTGAGATTGACAAAGTCCCTCAGTTTTTGCAGACTCAAAAGTACTCAACTGGACAGCTGACTATAAGAAGAGTGATGGCCTCTTTTTTCATTATTTCATGACAAATTAAGAAGATTAAAGATATGAAGGTGATTCACAGGGTCGCTGCTGTCTGCTTCTCTTCCTGTGAACAGCTTGGTGTCTTCTGAGACTACTTGAATGAGTAAAACATTTTCCACACTCTGAGCAGGGATACGGCTTTTGTCCAGTGTGAATACGCTGATGTGCTTGAAAATCACTTTTACGAATAAAACTCTTTCCACATTCTGAACAGCTATAAGGTCTTTCTCCAGTGTGAATGCGCTGATGTACCTTGAGAGCACTTATCTGAGTAAAGCATTTTCCGCACTCTGAGCAGCTATATGGCTTTTCTCCAGTGTGAATCCGTTGATGAGACTTAAATGCTGATGGATCAGTAAAACTCTTCCCACACTCTGAGCAGTGATACGGCTTTTCTCCTGTGTGAATGCGCTGATGTACCCTGAGAGTGCTTTTGTCATTAAAACACTTTCCACAGTGTAAGCAGCTATGAGGCTTCTCTCCAGTATGAATGTGAAGATGTGTTTGGAATTGGCTAACATTATAAAAACTCTTGCCACACTCAGAGCAGTAATACGGCTTCTCTCCAGTGTGAATGCGCTGGTGTTGTTGGAGCGAGCGCTTTAGCTTAAAATCCTTTCCACACTGTGAGCAGTGAAACGGCATCTCTTCTGTATGAATTTGTTGGTGTGCTTTCAAATGACTCATGTTTGCAAAACTCTTCCCACACTGTGAGCACTGATACGGCTTCTCTCCTGTATGGATGCGCTGGTGACGCTGGAGATTAAACTGGTGAGTAAATCCTTTCCCACACTGTGAGCAGATAAATGGTTTCTTATCTGCATGAATTCTGAGGTGTTGATATAAATTACCCTGATGAGTAAAACTCTTTCCACACTGTGAACACTGATACGGCTTCTCTCCTGTATGAACGCGCTGATGTTGTTGTAGATTAACCTGGTGAGAAAATTCTTTCCCACACTGTGAGCATTGATATGTCTTCTCTTCTGTATGGAGGCGCTGGTGATACTGGAGACTATCTTGGCGAGGAAATCCTTTTCCACACCGTGTGCACTGAAACGGCTTCTCTCCTGTGTGAACACGCTGGTGTCGCTGGAGAAAATGTTTATAAGTGAAACTCTTTCCACACTGTGAGCACTGATGTTGTTTGTCTTGTCTATGGATGAGCTGGTGTGCTGTGAGATCCTTCTCTTGACTAAAACTCTTTCCACACTCTAAGCAGTGGTGAAAGTCTGTCGGGATTTCTTCTTGACTAGTCATAGTCCAAAGAAAAGTCTTTTCTTCTTTTTCTCTGGTTAAGGAAAAGAAATAAAATTCAGCATCATAAAAATAAACAGTGTCCAATACCACAATATGAACAATTTATTATGTACTGTTTAATATGTAATAATAACTCACTTTATTTTCTATATGATAACATAACTTTTTGCTTTTCACCAGAGCTATTCCTTTTTTTTCATTGATATGTTTAATGCCAGTTTGATTGTTTCTGTTACTGAAGAAGTCTGCTGGTTACAAATTACACCTTAGTGACACACCTGTGGCTGCAGAGTCAGATTTCCCCTTTCTGTGGTTTCATGGCCCTAATAAATTAAATAATTAAAATAACAATTAGCATACTTTAACATACTTTTTAAATCCGTATACACAATATAACGCTTAGTCTGCGATGAACTGTAAAAGAATGTGTCAGATGTAATTCATCATGTTCATAACGCCGCCTTTATAAGTTTTATGTTTTAAATGACAAATACGAAATTGCAAATGTTTTATCAATAAAAAATATGTAAGATATTTTAAGATGGCGGCTGAGGCACTCAAGCAGTCACAGTGTTTTCAAAACACCAATATAGGGCACACAGCTCAAAAACACAATTATTTTAGAAAAGAAAATTAACAAACGATATATAATTTTGAATATATTTTTAGGAATATTGTTTGTAGTAAACTACCTAAATAATTACCAAGCGAATTAATATCCAGTTCATCAGCACTACAGACACTATTACATATGAACCAGAGATTCATTTAGGATCCAGTCAGCAACTGTTTAGACTTTAACTTACCTCACGATCCGTGAGTTTATATTCTCCAAATGCTGTTATTATTTTAACTCGATCAGATTCTCTGTAAAACTGCAGGTAGAAACAGCTACATGTAGAAATTGTTTTAGCTTGGCTGGATAACTAAACAGTCCAAACAGCACAACAACTTCAGCTCTTCTTCTCCTTTGTCTCACAGTGAGATCTTTTATCGCCACCTACTGGACTGGGTGATGACCAAAGACTTTAATGATCTACTCATGTTGATCTATATTCTCAATCACTCACTTACCTACTGTCTACACCGCTTTATCCTGTACTCAGAGTCATGGGGGGCCTGGAGCCTATCCCGGGAGACTTGGGGCATGAGGCTAGAGATCTAGCACCTAGACCAGGTTTCAGCAGGTGGAGCAATGCCGGCCAGTCCAACAGGCAACACAGTCGATCGCCCAGGGCCTCACCTTACAACAAGGCCCCCACACACGTTATTAAAGGTTTTTCCTTCTCAACACAATAGAAGGTGAATAAATCAGCATTTTGTTATGCTTGCTACACATGGACCCAATAAACATGATACAATTCACAACGATGGTGAGGAAAACAATTACTCACCATATTAAATAAAAAGGATAGCTCTGTATAATTAACACATGAGAAATTGCTGAAAGTTACAACAAAATTTACATCAGAAATTTTGTGAACTTAACTCTTAAAAACTCTTACAGGATATTGAATCTCCCTTTGAGCTCATATTGCATCAATTTGCATGAGCTAGATCTGAGTTCATCAGATTATCTATTATTCATTAAGAATGTTTACAGTGATATGGAAAAAAAACAACAATATAAATAAAAGCATATCAGATTTGAAACACAGAAAAACACCACATTAATTTGCAGTGCTGTAATGATCATAGTGTTTGTGCAAAGAGTCCACTATATCTCTTCCAACTGCTTACGTTTGATCAAAAATGTCCTATTTCAGATCTGCCCTCACCATTTATTAATGTTTCATTGCTTATTAGGCATTTGCCTGACAGAAAAGGTGCTGTCAAAAATAAAGTTCCCAATATTTGTATCTTTAAGGTAATATGGATTTAACCGATTTGTGTATTGCCTCTCACAATGTCATCTGTCCCGTGGGCGATTTTACACAGTTCAAGCATATACGTAGACTAAACGTGTAGTTAATATCTGTGCAAGGTAGCGGTATGTACAGTTGCTGAATTAACTTAAACGTTTGTGTCACATGAGAGTAAGTGCTCAATGTCATTGGATGTTGCTTCATTTTGCCAGGATGCTAACTGTACCCATAGCAAAATTTTGTTGCAAAAAATTAGCTTTTTCTTGTATCATGAGACTGAATTGAGCTGTCTCATTACAAGCTCAACTTTGTCTTTTCTATTTCTCCTAAACCCCACTTAGGAGAAACAAAGGGACATAACTGAGACACACCCTGAGACATACATTTGAGCAACATTTGAGATGATCTGAAATGTACATGAGAATCAGAAATAAACGAAATGTCAGAGACAAAAATGAGAAATATCATTTTATTGAACATATCAAAAATCCTCAATTAACAGCATACAGTGTAATAAATTTATAATTCACACAATAACAGACAACAGAAAAATCTGAAAAATCAAGACACTAAATGATACAAAATGGCACCCAACCTGATATTAAGATATAAGTGTCACATATAAGTGTCATATTAAGTGTCACACTGCTCAACTCATAGTATGATTTATACAGGAGGTACACATCCCACAGCATTGTAAGAATCTTCCAGTGAAAAGAATCAGTCAAAAAGGAGCTAAACAGTGGCGGCCGTCAATACAGGGCGCAGGGGCGACGCCCCCCTTAAAGTTTTCCGACAATATTCCGCTGTATTTCTTAATATAATTTATTTGCAATTTAAAAAATCTAAACTGTTTTACGTTCATTTGTGTTCGTGTACATGAACATTTTTAAAGGGAAATTGTTTGCTTGCTGTATGTAAGGGCTACAAGAATGGGCCAAAGCCAGGAAACATTCGCTCTCACCACCTACATCAGTCTTCTCTTGTGGTGGATGTCCAACAAGTTTGTCCAAAGTCTGCAACTCCTGGAGTTGCTTAGTATCTAATGGAACAAAAAAATATATGTATTAAAACATTTAAGATTTACCTAAACACCATTCAGCTACTCCATTCTCAACTTTCTGAAGGTTGAGAGGTGGGCTTGAGCTTGCTCATGGCCTGGTGCTCTCCTGGCTGCTGATGTGGTGCTGATGAAGACTCCGGAACATTCTCCTGCAGTTTCTTTGTTGAGATTCTTGGTCTCCTGAGGTGGCATGCTTCTGAAAAGAACCCAGCTAAAGTAAAATGTATATAATTACCAAGATAACCTTTCCACAAACAAACATATTGGTATTTATTTATAGAATATAATCAACTGGTGTCTCTAAAGTTACATGTTCTAGTAACTACTGGTAAACACGAAACACTCTATAATAAAACTAACGCGTTACACCCAACACTGGTTGGACATATTTTGAGCAACAACAACAACAAAAAAAGTTCATCATAATCTTCAAAGATAGAATTACATTTAAAAAAAAAACAAATTTAAATGAAATTAATACAAATGAAATAATCATTATTTATTTTCCAAATCCACAGGGAGCCGCAGCAGAAGGTTGAAAGAGACACAAGTTGCCGAGCCCTGGTGTGGACGATGAGTGAGAGAGTGAGAACCTACTGCTGAGGAATCACACAACTCTGTCACCTTGAACCACCTTTTAGGTTTGAACAGAATGCAGCGCAATGTCAGGAGGTCGTGTGGTCCTTGTTCATCACCCATCCAGTAGGGGGCGGTAAAACACCTCACTACAAGACAAAAGAGACGAAGATGAAGAAGAAGAAGGTTTTTCCACTTGGACTGCCTAGTTACCCAGCCGAGCTAAAACAATCTCTACATGTAGCTGTTTCTACCTGCAGTTTAACAGAGACTCTTAAATCTGATCGAAAACAGCATTTGGAGAGAATAAACTCACTGATCCTGAGGTAAGTTATAGTCTAAACAGTTAATTACTGGATCTTAAATGGATTTTTAGCTTATATATAATAGCGTGCTGATAGTGCTGATAAACTGCATATTAGTTGGCTTGAATTTGGTAATTAGTTAGTTAGGTTAGATTACTACAAACACATTTGCTTTTACTTGGGTAAAATACAAGTCTTGAAAATAGCTTAAAAATTTTTTTTCTTGTGACTGTATGAGGCACCATCTAAAAATATTTAATATATAACTTCATTAATCAAATATTTTCAATTTCATAATTATGATCTAAAACAGTAAACAAATGAAGGTGAGTGGTCGTTTATGGACACAGCCACAGGATGACATAACACTCCATGAGTCCTTCGAGCATGGCCAGGAACATCAGACTGTGTTTACCATTTAAAGAAGTATGTTAATGTAAGTTAATCATTATTTTCATTATTTGATACATCAGGGCCATGTCGTTAAGGTTTAAACAGCAGACTTTTCAATAACAGAATCAGACTGACACTAAACTACCATTAAGCATTTCAATGGATACAAATATAGAACAAGCCCTGTTGAACAACAAAAGCAAAAATATATATTGTCATGTGGAAAAAAGGGGAGTTAATAAATCATGTGCTGGCACTCTAAGTGTTTCACTCTTAGCAACTACAAAAAAAATTTTTGTAATCGATACTTTTGAGGTATTTGGACAACACTTGTATTTTGTATTTTTCATGATACTGAATTCTATTTTCTTTCCTTAGGGTTAGATGAACGTAAAACCTTATTTGTACTATGACTAGTCAGGAAGATATGGAGACAGACCTTCACCACTGCTTAGAGTGTGGAAAGAGTTTTAGTCAAGAGAAAGATCTCGCAGCACACCAGCTCATCCACAGACAAGACAAACATCAGTGCTCACAGTGTGGAAAGAGTTTTGCGTATAAATGTCGTCTCCAACAACATCAGCGCGCTCATGCAGGAGAGAAGCCGTATCAGTGCTCACAGTGTGGAAAGGGTTTCATGTATAGATGCCGTCTCCAAAAACATCAGCGCACTCATACAGGAGAGAAGCCGTATCAGTGCTCACAGTGTGGAAAGAGTTATACTCAGCAGGGTAATTTATATCAACACCTCCGAATTCATGCAGATGAGAAACCGTTTATCTGCTCGCAGTGTGGGAAAGGATTTACTCACCAGCGTAATCTCCAGTATCATCAGCGCATCCATACAGGAGAAAAGCCGTATCAGTGCTTACAGTGTAAGAAGAGTTTTACTAACACGAGTCATTTAAAAGAACACCAGCGCATTCATGCAGGAGAGAAGCCGTATCACTGCTCACAGTGTGGAAGGGGTTTTAAACTAGAGCGTTCTCTCCAACAACATCAGCGCATTCACACTGGAGACAAACCGTACCATTGTTCACAGTGTGGAAAGAGTTTTAATCACAAGAGTTCTCTACAGAGTCACCAACGCATCCACACTGGAGAGAAGCCGTATTACTGCTCAGAGTGCGGCAAAAGTTTTTATAATGTGAGCCAATTCCAAACACATCTGCACATCCATACTGGAGAGAAGCCTTATAGCTGCTCAAAGTGTGAAAAAAGTTTTAATGACAAAAGTACTCTCAAGCTACATCAGCGCATTCACACAGGAGAAAAGCCATATCACTGCTCGGAGTGTGGGAAGAGTTTTACTGACAAAAGTACTCTCAAGGCACATCAGCGCATTCACACAGGAGAAAGACCATATCACTGCTCAATGTGTGGGAAGAGTTTTAATCATGCAAGTGCTCTAAAAGGACATCAGCGTATTCACACTGGAGAAAAGCCGTATTACTGCTCAGAGTGTGGAAAATGTTTTACCCAGTCATGTCATCTTAAAAGACACCAAGCTATTCACACGAAGAAAAGCGGACAGCAGAGACCCAGTGAATCACCTTCAGACCTTTTATCTTCTTGATGTGTAATAGTCTGTTTTTTAAATTATTCTATCACTCCACAGGTGCATCTCCATAAATTAGAATATCATGGAAAAGTTTTTTTATTTCAGTAATTCAATTCAAAAAGTAAAAATCATTATTTAAATTCATTACACACATGCTGATACAGTTCAAGTGTTTATTTCTTTTAATTTTGGATCATGGCTTACAGCTAATGAAAACCCGAAATCTCAGAATTAGAATATTATTTAAGACCAATAAAAAAAATGCATAAAAAAACAGAAATGTAGGACAACTGAAAATGATGAACATGTACAGCACTCAATACTTGGTTGGGGTTTCCTTTGCATGAATTACTGCAGCAATGCGGCGTGGCATGGAGGCGATCAGTATGTGGCACTGGAAGCCCAGGTGCTAGAAGCCCAGGTTGCTCTGATAGCGGCCTTCATCTCTGGTTTGCTGGCCAATCAAGCACAGGGATGCCATGGTTCTTAAACCAGGAATTAGTACTTTGTGCAGTGTGGGCAGGAGCCAAGTCCTGCAGGACAATGAAATCAGCATTTCCATAAAGCTGGTCAGCAGAGGGAAGCATGAAGAGCTCTAAAACCTCCTGGTAGACAAAACACAGTGGACGAATACCAGCAGATGACATGGCTCCCCAAACCACCACTGACTGTGCAAATTTTACATTGAACTTCAATCAACGTGGATTATGTGCCTCTACTCTCTTCCTCCAGATTGTGGGACCTTGATTTTACTTTCATCTGAAAAGAGGACTTTGGCCCACTGAACAACAGTCCAGTCTTTTTTGTCCTTAGCCCAGAGTGGCTTGACACAACGGATGCGACAGTTGTAGCCCATGTCGTGGATTCACCTGTGCATGGTGGCTCTTAAAGCACTGACTCCAGTTGCAGTCCACTCCTTGTGAATCTCCCACGAATTCTTGAATGGGCTTTGTTTCACAAACCTCTCAAGGATGCGGTTATCAATAGGGGTGTAACAATATATCGCATACGATATTTCGCGATGCAAAAATGTTACGATATGTATTGTACAGTGTTGGCGATACATTTACGATATGACGGCAATTTAATCCTATTGGTTGAGCTGCCGACATGACCTACTCTCCAACAGCGTCACGTGTGTTTTCAGTAGGGCAACAGTAGGGCAACATGAGTTTGGCTGAAAGTGAAATTGACGATGCCTTGTGCATCATCTGGCAGCATTTTGATTTTCCAGTCACGCGACAGAACGACAGTAAAAAAAATTAAGCTATATTACAATCGCGGCGCATGTTATTACCACTGAGTAACTACTACTAACATAGCCGAAGTTTTAAAAGCGGCTGTACAAAAGTGGGAGCTTGATAGGGCTCCTCATAGCACTGCAGTTGTTACTGACAACGCACGCAACATGGAGGTGGCAGTGAGAGAAGCTGGGTTGTCGCCGCATATTAAGTGTTTCGTGCACACGTTAAATCTTGCGTCGCAAGCAGGCTTAAACGTGCCTCACGTCAGTCGATTTCTTGGTCATGTAAGAAAAGTTGTGGCTTTCTTTCACTGCAGTGCCACAGCCACAACTTCTTTCCTCTCTTTCCAAGGCTTACCTAACAGTTCCAGCAACGTCTGTTCCCAGTGAACGTGTTTTTTGTATGGCAGGGGATATAGTGCTCAAAGATCCCAGCTTTTGCCTGCAAATGTAGATATGCTGTTTTTTTTTAAATTCATGTTATTTTAACAAATTTTTCAGTGACAGACATATTCAGTTATTATTTTGAATACAAAAGTTTTTTTTTTTATTAAACCTTGAAATGTGTATTGTACGTAAAGAAAGTTATTGAAATTTGGTAATGTTTTTGAAATAAATCTGTTATTTGAATTTCAGTTTCATTTTAAATTTAAATACCATGACCTCAGTATCGAGATACGTACCGTATCGTGACCTGGGCATATCGTTACACCCCTAGTTATCCCTGTTCCCTGTGCACATTTTTCTACCACATTTTTTTCCCCCTTCCATTCAACTTTCCATTAATGCTGTATACAGCATTCTGTGAACAGCCAGTCCACTGAACCAGACTGAGTGACCATTTAAAGGCTCAGGAAACTTTTGCAGGTGTTTTGAGGTAATTAGCTGATGAACTCAATGAGTGACACCATGAGTCTCCAATATTTAACTTTTTCAGAATATTCTAATTCTCTGAGATACTGAATTTTGGAGTTTTGTTAGCTGTACGTTATAAGAATCAAAAATAAATAAATACTTGAAATTTATCAGGCTGTGTGTAATAGATCTATATAATATATGAATTTCACAATTTGAATTAAATTACTGAAATAAACTTTTTGATGATATTCTAATTGATTGAGATGCACCTGTATTTCTAGTCAGATGTTCAGTTACGTTTGAGTCTGCAAAAATAGAGGGATTTTGAACTTTGAAATTTGGGATTGTGATCAAACTGCTTGTGCAGTATTTTAATGGGTCCTAAAGCTGAAAGCCTACACCAGTCACATCTTGTTTGAATCCACTGTTGTGATGTAGAGGCACAAAAATGAAAATTGTTACTGTCTGAATACTTATGGACCTGACTGTGTATACTTGGCAGGAAATATCATTGGACATCATGTACAAACAATATCTTGTTGATCAAGTCTAGTAAAAACTATAGCTGACATTGACTTCCAACCATACATAGTCCTGCATGCAGTGAAATGTTTACACAAGTCTTAATGTCCAGATAAATACAGTGTAAAATAAATCCACATTAATTTTAATCTCAAGTTTGCAAATATGAATAAAACTGTAAAAAAAAAAAAAAAAAAAACAAGCTGATTGCACCACCATCTGTAGAACCGCCTAAAAAGTCCACTACCAACTCCTTTATGTTGCTGACCGAAGGCGATTGTTCGTCTGCCACCATTTCTCCAGGTTTTTAATCACCTCAAAGTAGCCCTTTCCGTTGTTGTCAGAGATCAGTCCCGAACAACAATGTTGTCAATAAACGGTGTAGTATGCTAGCAGGGGTGCATTGTATGCATGAGCCCTCGGCTTGTTTCTGAAACCGACTCTGCTGCTTCGGTTACATCATGTCATCTTAAGTTTACATCATTGGATAGATCCTTACATTAGGTTACTAGGTTATTAAGTACCAGTCAAACACTTTTTTTCCTTTGGGGTTGGGAAGGGGGATTAACCAAAGTACAGAAGAAAGATAAATAGATATGTCTTAAGTCGTCATTTAAAGATTGCCTGAGAGATTCAGCTGTATGGAGATCTAGAGGAAGTTCATTCCACCACCTTGGTTGCGGGGCAGAAAAGAGTCTAGCTGCACGTTTTCCTTAATCTCTGAGAGATGGTGGGATCATCTAAGCAGTGCCGGAGGATTGGAGGGAAAACCGTCTGTGTGGTTCGATTAAAGATGAGGGGTATTTGTGCTGGGCTTTTTGTTTAAGTTAGTATGCATTCTGAGACAGTTTTGTCAGTGGGATCAAATGGGATAAAAATGTGATTTAGGGACAAGCAAATAATTACCAAGGTTAAGCACCTTAAAATCTAGTTTAAACAGGTACATGTAGAGAGGGGGTTAGGTCGGTGGAATAATTAGGCAATCTAAGCACCGCAACAACCATAGCTCTTTTTCTCTTTTGTTCTGTTGTGAGGTGTTTTACCGCCCCTTATATATATATAATGCATACACAGTCTTATGCAAAAGTTAAAAGGCACCCATTGATAAATAACAGATCTTAACACAGTCTCTCTTGGAAATGGAAAAAATGCAAAATATTTTTTAGAAAACATCAGTGCATACTTACTTTTTATGTCATAAATTGAACAAAGATTAAAAAAAAATATTATTGTGGCACTGTGTAAAAGTTTGGTCATCCTACATAATCAGTACTTAGTAACGCCTCCTCTGGCAGATATCACAGCTTGCAAAGCTTTTTATAGCCGCTAAAAGTCTTTCAGTTCTTGTACTTGGGATTTTCTCCCATTCTTCCTTGCAAAAGTCTTCTAGTTCTGTAATATTCTTTGGTCATCTTGCATGCGCAGCTCTTTTAAGATCTACCCACAAATGTTCAATGATGTTAAAATCAGGGGACTGTGATGCCCGTTCCAAAACCTTCAGCTTGCGTCTCTTGAGGTTTTCCATAGTGGATTTCGAGGTATGTTTAGGATCATTGTCCTGTTGTAGAAGCTCCTCTTTTCAGCTTTTTTCCAGATGGTCAGATGTTTTCATGAAATGATGCACATGCCTTTGCTGATGGTGGCCAAAGCGATCTATTTTAACTACAACAACGCTTTGCTATCTTCTTGTAGCTTCTCCTGCATTGTGGGCATCAATAACTTTGATAGCTTACACAGCTGCTTAGAGGAACCCATGGTTGTTGAGTGTCCGCAAGTGTGTGCAGAAGGAGTCAAAGTATTTGTAAAGCTTTGAAATTGGCATTTACTAATGACAGGCATCAGATCTAACGAGCTGATTAAAGTCTGAAACCTTGTAAAAAGAAGCTGAGACTCGAACACTTAAAGTGAACTTTTGCACAGTCCCATAATAATGTTTTTATTTTTATTTTTTGTTCAATTTATGGCATAAGTAACTATGCCTCAATGTTTGCTGAAAATATTGTGCATTTTTTTCAATTAAAAAAATCACCAAAATCTGTTATTCATCAAGATGTGCCTAAACATTTTGTATATAAGACTGCATATTACTCACTCATCATTTATACAGCTTAATCCTGTATTCGGGGTCACAGGGGCCCTGGAGCCTATCCCAGGAGACTTAGGGCACAAGGCAGGGTACACGCTGGACAGGGCTCCAATCCATCGCAGGGCACACACGCGCGCGCACACGCGCGCGCGCACACACACTATGGCCAGTTAAACTAACCTACATGTCTTTGGACTGTGGGAGGAAACTGGAGTACCCAGAGGAAATCCACCAAGCATGGGGAGAATATTCAAACTCCATGCACACAGAGCTGGGAATCGAAACACGACAGTGCTAACGACTACACCACCATGCCACCCTGCATATTACTGTATATATAAAAACACTGCGACAGTTACAAATGTTTCAGGTGCTCTGACCCTTGAACTTGAGGAGGACAGAGTAGTAGACAACTTTAAAGTTATTAAATAACATTTAATTAATTAATTTAATTAATTCATTTACAATCTCCAAACCTTGATCCGCCTTTCTATTAGTTAGTCACTCAATCCTCAATGTCCTCACCATGTGTTTCCCAGTTTGTGGCCCTAAAGAAGCCCCTCAAGGTCATGTACTGTACCCTAAGAATACTTCTTTCCTTCCTCCTTCCTTAAGCATATATGCGTAGATGATGTTTTAAAGAGCTGTTTTGAGAAAAATTCTTTCCACACATGGCTTCTCTCCAGTGTGAATAAGCTGGTGAACCTCGAGGGAATGCTTGTGAGTAAAACTTTTCGTTTTATGGTGAACTGGTATGTTTAGATGCTGTCCTCCCCACTCTCATTGATCACTCAGGTTTGTTGACGGTGAGGTGATTGGTTGTTTTACATCTCAGGAAGCCCTCATGTCTGTGTTTCCTTCTGTCTCTCCGTTTTAGTTATGCTGTTATAGTTAGTCCTGCCGGAGTCCCTGCTTGCACTTTGCATTACATATACATTCACCTTATACATGTTTGACTGTGACCAGACCTAACTGCTGTCTCTCCTTCTCTCCTTCTCTCTCTTTCCCTCTCCCTGTCTCTCTGTCGGGCATACATGTCGTTCCTGAGCTGCCAGTGATCCAGACCCCTCTGCCCCTGGACCTGTCTGACTCGTCCTGGTGTCCCACTTCTGGTTTGAGATCAATCCCTGCTATCCGTTTTACCCAAATGAGGATGGGTTCCCTGTTGAGTCTGTGTGGGAGATTTTTCTCCTACACTAGTTACTGTTGTCATAATTACAAATATTACACAAACACTGTAACTTTAGTAAAAAAGGACCAAAGAACAACTCATGACTCTATGCAGATCTGGATGAAGTAAGACAGGATTTATTGCAGCAATGAAACCCAAGAGAGCCGCGCTTGAATGCATAGGTCATAAATCTAAGCATGATCAACAGCAGACTGAATTCTACAGAAATATTCATGCCTTTTTATACAGTTTTTCAAAAGGAGGTGCTCATCCTTATCACCCCCTCCTTTGTAAGTTCTTCTCATTCCTGGAAGATGTTCTACCCAATTCCTGGAAAATGTTCCCATTATAATCCAACTTTTTCTTATAAATTCTCTTATTATAATTACAGTTTTTATATCTTATTTTATTATGTCATATACCTCGTCATCTGACTCCCTACGTCATCTATATCAAGTTATTAGATTTTTCCAGTTATAATTAATTTTTCTTGCAAATTAATTTCCATTATCTTTACACTTCTTGTGTTTAGTTTTTAATAAAAATAACGAGGCAGTACTTATTTTTGTGTCTACTCAGTATTCTTAAAACTGATCGTGTGTCTTTTGGTTATTTGTCTATATTCTTACTTAGACATGTTGTGCGCGACTGCAGGTGCACATGCAGCATGTGTAACCAACACCTGTTTCAATCCTTCGTTATGCACCTGGCGCCTTATCTTGTCTATTCATCATGCACATGATAGCTAATTAAAAGAAAAGTACAGTTTATGTCACTCTAGGTTTTTTTTTTCCATGTACTTTGGGTTCCCACGGTACACTGAGTATCACTACCCATCTCCTTACTGTTTATGTTTCACGACCTGTCTTATAGTCATCTTCTTTTCTTGGCTCACCTCTGAGTGAACCCATTATGTTTTCTCCTGCCACTAGCTTCTAATTTTTATGATATGCATAGGTCCTTTTTACTTCTGCTTACTTTTATCTTTTGTCACTTTAAGATTAATATTGTTTTCACTAAGATTAATATTTTGATTAATATTATCATATTGTTACATTGCTACATACACAAGTATATTTTACAAAAATATGCTTACATCTGGTTCCTCTCAAGGTTTCTTCCTATTACCATCTTAGGGAGTTTTTCCTTGCCACTGCCGCCGTCATCCTCGGCTTGCTTATCAGGGACAATCTTATCATTTTGATCCATACAAGTTCACATCTCATACACACTTAATTACAAAATAAATCTTTTGATTGTGTAATGCTGCTTTGCAACAATGTCAATTGTTAAAAGCGCTATACAAATAAAAATTTAATTGAACAGAATTTAATTGATACGGTTTGTCTCCTGGAGGTAGGGCATTTTCATATTTAGCTCCAAAGCTTTGGAATAGCCTTCCTGACAGTGTTCGGGGCTCAGACACAGTTTCCCAATTTAAAAGTAGACTCAAGACGCATCTCTTCAATCTGGCACACACATAATTAATTTCTTTACCTCATACTCCAGTACATCTCTCCTGAATGGCAGCTACGCTAATTCTTTTCACCTGCTCTTTATTTTTCCACCCATCCCGAGGCATCTGGAGATTGTGCCAGCTTCAGTAGACAGAGGCCAACCCTGCGAGGACCCTGAGGCATCCAGAGAAGAACCTGCTCCAGCTGGATTCCTCTTCATGTTGGTTTGGAGCTACACATGCTGCTCCTGAGCTCCCAGTGATCCAGACCCCCATCTGCCCTCTGCACCTGCTGACTCATCCCTGAACTGAACTGGACTTTGTGTTAATTTAAATAACTTCTGTTATATCGAACTTTCATCTGCATAACACACATGATTTTATACAATTTCTGTTATCTGTTGTCACCCAGATGAGGATGGGTTCCCTGTTGAGTCTGGTTCCTCTCAAGGTTTCTTCCTATTGCTATCTCAGGGAGTTTTTCCTTGCCACTGTCGCCGTCACCCTCGGCTTCTCATCAGGGACAATCTCATTATCTAGACACATTTTTCTTACACATATATATATTTCCATGAGTCTTCTTTTCATTTTCTTTTAATTTATGTGAAGCTGCTTTGAGACAATGACCATTGTTACAAGCGCTATAGAAATAAAATTGAATTGAATTGAATGATGTTCTTGAAGAAAAGGCTCTAGCCTAAAATAATCTATTCACATTGTGTTAGATTCTGTTCAGTAAATGTAAAATGTAGTTTAAAATGACAGTGATTCCTCAGCAGAAGCTTCTCTATTCCTCTAAATCTTACCTCCTGATCTAGCACTTAGACAAACAACTTCACACTATTACAAATTTTACATGAATGAAAGGTAAGGAGAGCAATAAAAAGCACAAAAAATGGCCCTTATAATCCACTCAACAAATGCACTATTCATTATACTGTATGTAAAATTTCTTTGAGCGGGTTCATCTTTTTCCTGGGTTGTTACAATATCATTTCATTTACAAAAACACTTGCACAGAGAAAGGGATTGGCAAAGGTGGCTCCACTTTTTTCGTCATGTCAATATTTATAATGACATTAACATATTTGCATTGAGTTTAATCATGTAGCACTTTAATATTCATAGGAAAACCAAAGATAATAAAAAGCAGAGTGTGCAGGACTGAAGTGATTTAGCCATTGAATTTGTTATTTGTCTATGTATATTTAAGTGAGGACTTTAATTTTGAAAAGCAGTCATATAGTTCGAGTAATAGGAAGTTCAATTAGTACTGCAGTGAGTCAGCAGAATGTTGTAGCTGTTCTGAGTGAGGCTCATTCTAATCATCTTTCTTTGCTTCTGTTAGACACAATGTCTGTAAGTATATAATGTTGAGTATTTATTATGATGCATATAAGTATTTTATTTTGATACAATTGTTTTTGTATACCTTTACAGTTTTACAAACTTCAGAAACGACTTGATGTCTCCAGCGAGGTTTTTTGAGTCACTGTTTAACTTACTGGATAGTTGGTTGTAAGCATCTAACAAGGCCAGTACAGTAAAAAGACAGTAATACAACAGACTGGGAAGGACGCTTTAGAATCGTGTGGACGAAGATTTAGACAATTTGGAGGCTCTAATTTGTGATTTTCCTGCTTATGATCAAGCCACATATAAGCATGGCAGAAGGTCAGACAGACTTAGCAGATCTTAAAGGCAGAGGAGAAGATGTGCATTCCATCAGCATACGTGCCTCCAAAGCATCCAGTCAATCTTCAAGGGGATCCAGTCATCACTCAAGTGCCAGCATAGCTCTCTTTAAGGCAAAGGCGAAAGCTGAGGCTGCGCAAGCCAAGAGAGAAATTGAATTGAAAGTTGAACAGGCACGACTTCAAGCAACATTGGACACTTTACAGAAGGAGAAAGAAAAGGATGCCGCTTTAGCTGAAGCTCAGGTACTGGAGGAAGCATTTAGTAGTGCAGCTAGTAGAGTGTCAATTCCCATTCCCATTGAAGACAGCCATTACGTTGTCCATTACGTATGACCTCGCAAAAATATCTAGCTCGTACGCAGCTTGTGCCAGCAGGACTAACTACCTTTGACAACAAACCCATTAACTACTGGGCATGGAAATCATCTTTCCAAGATTTCTGGTCTTGATCTTACCCCTGCAGAAGAACTGGGTCTTTTAATTAAATACCTGGGTAGAGAATCTTCTGAGCATGCACGGAGACTGAAAGCTGTTCATATCAGAAACCCATCAGCTGCGCTGATGATGACATGGCAGAGGCTTGAGGAAATATATGGGTGTCCAGAAGCAATTGAACAAAAAAAATTTAAGCATGGGCGAACTGGGCAGCCGCCCAGGGCGGCATTTTTTCACGACTCCAGGGGGGCGGCACTTGGGGGGGAAATGCGCCGGCGCACCGCTAAATGTTTTTTTTAGCGCGGTGGCGCCCCTGTGCAGGTTTGCTGAAAAGGTGCCGTGCACTGAAAGTGGAAAGGGGAGCGGAGGGGAGGGTGCGCGGAGGAAAGTTCACCTCTCCCAAAAGGAGGGGAAATCCATCCAGTGGTGGCTAAACACCTGGACTTTCTTACAAATAGCGGCACACATTTCATTTACAATATTATAAACACAGCTATAATTTATTTAATTTTGTTTTTTCAAAATTATGTGAAATGGCTAATAAAAATGGCAATAAAACGAATAAATGATTATGTGGAGGTGAATTGATTTAGTCCAGACTTCTAGAGATTAAGGTATGCAACAACGTTCCTGTATGATTACTGTATCATGGCAATGAAGTTCTAATGATGATTAGTGTTATAACGTTAGGTTTGTTAGCCGTCTTGCTAGCCTAGTCTTGCAGATGAGGAGCTGGCAGAGCAATGCAATACACCAGGCACCACACTGCACTGTGGAGGACACTCTTGATTTCTGATTTGGACAGTAGAGAGCTTGTGCAGGAATTCAAGAACTTCCCTCCCCTGCCATCAAAAACCATGACGCTCCTTGAGCTCATCACTTTTATTCATGAAAAAGATCTATCGGAGATCTACCCCAACTTTTGGACTGCTCTCAGGATTGCACTTACTCTGCCAGTGACTGTAGCTCAAGCACGGAGGAGCTTTTCAAAACTGAAGTTGATCAAGTCATATCTGAGATCAACCATGTCTCAAGAACGGCTCACTGGTCTTGCTATCATCAGTATCGATCACTCAATAGGGGAGCACTTCTTTTGCATCAAGGAAGGCCAGAATTGTCAGATTTTAGTTTCTGTTTTTTTTTTTTGTTGTTGTTGTTGTTGTTTCAGGTTCAGTGTTTTAATTATATTTTTCTGAAGTGTGGTGTGCTTTTTAGATTATTTATTTATTTACACAATATTTTATCTGGGTTGGGCACCCAGAGGCGGTCACGCCCAGGGAGTAAATCAGTGTAGAACCGCCACTGCTCATACGGGTGGTCACTGGGAACGAATGATTGGGATTGCTCGACTCATTCTTAACTGTATGCTACTCAATGAGAAATCTTCCCGTCTCACACATGAGGTCTTGACGACGTTCATGGCGGAAGTTACTGCAGTGATTAATTCACAACCTCTCATCCAAGTGTCCTCTGACCCAGACTTCCCCTTTATTCTCACCCCAGCAACTCTTTTGACACAAAAAAACAGGTGCAACACCTCCTTTTGCTTAGGGAACAATGGAAATGAGTACAAAGGTTAGCAGACATCTTCTGGACAAGGTGGAAAAAATAATACCTTAGTACTTTGCAATCCCGACAGAAGTGGCAAGACAAAAAACTGTTCTAAAAGAAGCGGATATTGTCTTGGTAAAGAACATCCAAGTTGACAGAAATGAGTGGCCAATGGCAATCATTGTGAAAACTTTTCCAAGCAAACATGGATTGGTGAGGAAGGCTGATGTTAAAGTACAGTAACTAAAGATGATCAAAAAATTCTGTTACGTCCTATCTCCGAACTTATGCTTCTTCTGTCACCAGATGACAAGTTATAATTTTGGGATTCTAAAAATCCCAGGCGGGGAGTGTGCAGGACTGAATTGATTTAGCCATTGAATTTGTTATTTGTTTATGTATATTTAAGTGAGGACTTTAATTTTGAAAAGCAGTCATATAGTTCGAGTAATAGGAAGTTTAATTAGTACTGCAGTGAGTCAGCAGAATGTTGTAGCTGTTCTGAGTGAGGCTCATTCTAATCATCTTTCTTTGCTTCTGTTAGACAATGTCTGTAAGTATATAATGTTGAGTATTTATTATGATGCATATAAGTATTTTATTTTGATACAGTTGTTTTTGTATACCTTTACAGTTTTACAGTTGAATCATAAACTTCAGAAACGACTTGATGTCTCCAGCGAGGTTTTTTGAGTCACTGTTTAACTTACTGGATAGTTGGTTGTAAGAATTTAACAAGGCAGTACACAGAGTCAAAGAAGAATCATTATTGACACAAAAAAGGAGAGAAGAAATTGAAGAATAAAACCATATCAGTATTTATATGTTTATATGGTTCTGATGCAGAAACTGCAAAGGGTCCAGTAACCAGGGAACTGTGGAAAGCTAGGAAACAGGGGCGAGTGGGAATGAGCTTAAGATGGCATCACAGTGTGTATTGTCATGTTTATTGGAGCTACAGAGCACTGAGAGGACTGAGGAAGACACATGCCACATTTATTCCAGGTGTTTGAAACCCTGAACTGAAGGAGGACAGAGCATACAACATTAAAATGATTAAAGAACATATTTAATTAATTCACGCTATCCAAACCTCAGTCCAACATTGCAGTCATGTGAAAAAATTGACATCCTACGAAAATCTGGGTATTTTGTAACGTTTTTTAATATACGGATATTTAATCTCAATGTAAACAATACTGAGAGATTGAAGTAATATAATTAAACAATTCAAACTGAGGAAAAGACTAAGATCTTCTGTAAATTTAATTCTTCAAAATGCATATTTTAACTGAGGAAAAAGTTAGGACACCCTACCCCTTAATAGCTAGTGTTACCCTCTTCATAATAACTGCAGAGAGCTTCTTATATCCATCTACCAGTGTCTGACATCGGTCTAAGGAGTTTTCCCCATGCTCAATGCAAAATTCTTACAGCTGTGAGATGTTTGCTGGGTTTCTTGCATGTACAGCCCATTTCAAGTCACCCCACAGCATCTCAATGGGATTAAGATCTGGGCTTTGACTCAGCCATTCCAGGACTCTCCATTTCTTAATTTTCAGCCAGTCCTTGGTTGATTTGCTGGTATGTTTTGGGTCAGTCATTTTGCATGGTCCAGTTCCACCTTAGCTTTAATTTTCTGACAGATGGTCTCACATGTTCCCCAAGTACCCTCTGATACACAGTATAATTCATGGTGGATTCTATAGATGGTGAGCTGGCCAGGCCCCCACTTTTAAATCCCTTACCAGACTCATAGGCTGCTATAGTTTTTTTTTCTAAAGGCCTCTAAATGCTGAGTAATGATCTACTGATCAAGTGCACCTGGTGTGATCCACCTGTGCGTGATTTGAGCCATTTTAATTGGGAATAAATGTGAGGGTGTCCTAACTTTTTTCTTAGTTAGAATATGCATTTTGTAGAATTACATTTACAGACAATCTTGAAAAGTATTTTTTTCTGTTTTAATTGTTTAGTTAAATTACTTTAATCTCTCAGTATTGTTAACATTGAGATTAAATATCCATATATCAAAACATTTTACGAAATGCCCAGATTTTCATAAGATGTCCTAATTTTTTCACATTACTGTATTCGTCAGTCAATCAGTCCATCAATGTCCTCACTACAGTATGTTTCACATAGTGCATCCCAGTTTGTGGCCCTAAAGCAGCCCTTCAAAGACATGTACCTTGAAAATACTTTTTTCCTCTTCATACATTATGAGTGCGTAGATGGTTTTGTAAAGAGCCGTTTTGAGTAAAATTCTTTCCACACATGGAGCAGTAATACGGCTTCTCTCCTGTGTGAATGCGCTGGTGTTGTTGGAAATTGCCCAAATTACTAAAACTCTTCCCACACTCTGAGCAGTAATATGGCTTCTCCCCAGTGTGAATACGTTGATGTTGCACAAGAGTGCTCCTTTGAGTAAAACTCTTCCCACACTGTGAACAGTGAAACGGTTTGTCTCCAGTGTGAATGCGCTGATGTTGCTTGAGATAATCCTTTTGAACAAAACTCTTCCCACACTGTGAACAGTGATACGGTTTTTCTCCAGTGTGAATCTGTTGATGCTGTTGAAAATGACTCTTTTTAATGAAACCCCTTCCACACAGTGAGCAACGATACAGCTTCTCCCCTGTATGGATGCGTTGATGTGCTTTCAAACTTGTCATGTAAACAAAACTCTTTTCACATTGTGAGCACTGATATGGCTTCTCTCCTGTATGGATGTACTCGTGTGTTTTCAAATTTCTCATTTTAGCAAAAACCTTTCCACACTGTGAGCACTGATGTTGTTTGTCTTGTCTGTGGATGAGCTGGTGTGCTGTGAGGTACCTCTCTTGACTAAAACTCTTTCCACACTGTGAGCACTGATACGGCTTCTCTCCTGTATGGATGTACTCATGTGTTTTCAAATTTCTCATGTTCGCAAAACTCTTTCCACACTGCGAGCACTGATATGGCTTCTCTCCTGTATGAGTGCGCTGATGTTGTTGGAGACGACATTTATGAATGAAACTCTTTCCACACTGTGAGCACTGATGTTGTTTGTCTTGTCTGTGGATGAGCTGGTGTGCTGTGAGATCCTTCTCTTGACTAAAACTCTTTCCACACTCTAAGCAGTGGTGAAGGTCTGTCTGAGATTCTTCTTGACTAGTCATAGTACAAAGAATACGTCTTTTGTTCATCTTTATCTCTGGTTAAGGAAAGAAAATAGAATCCAGCATCATGAAAAATACAAAACATTGTACAATAGCAAAAAAATAATTAATTACTTTTTTATCATCATTATTTTCTGGTACTAGAGACACTATTAGCTAAACAGAGCTCTATTTAGGATCCATTCAGTAACTGTTTAGACTTTAATTTACCTCAGGATCAATGAGTTTATCCTCTCCAAATGCTGTTATTACTTTGACTCGATCAGATTTAAGATTCTTTGTAAAACTGCAGGTAGAAACAGCTACATGTAGAGACGGTTTTAGCTTAGCTGGATAACTAGGCAGTCCAAGCGGCACGAGGGCTTCAGCTCTTCTTCTTCTTTGTCTTTTAGTTAGGTGTTTGCCCCCTACTTGACTGGAGGTTGAACAGCGCCATTAAGAATCTATTCACATTTTGTTTTATTCTCTTCAGTAAACCTAAATGTATTTTAAAATGACAGATCAGTGATTCCTCAGCAGTAGGTTCTCTATTTCTCTAAATCTTACCTTCATCTGCTCTGATCTAGCACCAAGACAAAGGACTTCAGACCATTAAAATTTTTAAACTTCTTTTAACAACAAATTAACAAAAATGGAGTTATGTTGGATTACCCTCTTCTTTGAAGTGAAAAATCTGAACCTTCGTCTACTGAGACACACATTAGAGCCCGAGGACGACTCGGTCCAAAACATGATGGCTTTGGTTAATGCCAGATCCCTAACAAACAAGACTTTCATTCTTAAATATTTTTTCACTTCAAATGGGTCGAACTTGTGACTGAAACCCTGCTGAGCGGCAGTCAGACGGGCTCTTTAACCAAGGTTGTTTCTGTGGACTGTAAGTTCAACCCTCCCCAGCTGACGGGTCATGGTGATGGCTTGGTCTCAACATTTCATAACAGTTTTCATTGCCACCAAATATCTACTGATGTTCATTCTAGTTTTGAACTATAGCTCTCTCATATGGACTAGAACCATCCAATACTATGTGTTGTGATTTATCATTCACCAAAGTTCAACAAAGATTTTCTTTTTTGATCGTTTAGCTGTGTTTCTGCTGTAGTTTGACCATATTTTAATTGCTGGAGATTTTAATATTCATGTATGTTCTCGATCTATCCCCGGCCAGGCTCGATTCCCGTCTCTGTGTGCATGGAGTTTGCATGTTCTCCCCGTGCTTGGTGGGTTTCCTCCGGGTACTCCGGTTTCCTCCCACAGTCCAAAGACATGTAGGTTAGGCTAATTGGCATTCCCAAATTGCCCATAGTGTGTGAATGAGTGAGTGTATGTGTCTGTGCCCTGCGATGGATTGGCACCCTGTCCAGGGTGTACCCTGCCATGTGCCCGAAGTCTCCTGGGATAGGCTCCAGGTCCCCCGTGACCCTGAATACAGGATTAAGCTGTATAGATGATGAGTGAGAGTGAGTGAGTTCTCGATCTAAACCTCTGGTTCATCATTGAGCCTTTAATCTTCTTTAGTGGGTGTGTAGCCCGACTCATGAACTTGGTCCCACCCTGAATATAATTTTATCACATGGTTTCCATTCATACAATGTTCAGATATGTGATCCTAAGTTTTCTAATCATAATCCTGTTAAGTTCGATATCAACATTTTCTGTCCTGTTAAAATCCGCATTCCAAATACCTGCAGGGTACTGCGGGACAATTCTCTACACAATATGAGAATGCTGTTAAATTGGTTGAGTCAGTGAATCCTGATCCCGAAGCGAGCACAGACAGTTTACTGTTTGCTCATCCTTGACTGTGTCGGCCCTCTTAAACCAAAGAACTCTAAACTAAAGACAGCTGAATGTAAACAGAAAAAATATATGTTACTGGTATCCTTCGAGATTTTAAAGAATGCCTGTCAGGATATCAGAAAAGTACATAGACCAAGTGGTAAAAAAAATGCATTTAAAAAAAAGTGTGCACTGATTTCTAAATCAACTGCACAGATTACTAAACAAAGCACACTGATTGTTTTACGGGTGCCATAAGTTGGTTCTCCCATCAAGATGCATTATTCTTATCCCCAGCTCAGTAAAACTGGTGTATTTAGAGAAAGGCTCATCCGCGAGAGGTTGTGTAAGGACCACAGAGCTTCTACAGATTATAAACTTGACATTGATACTGTTTTTAATGCCTGGAATGTAAGAGACAATGATTTTTCTTATCATAAAACGCATTGTATTGTTTTGTAAAAACTCTATACACTATGCAATAAATTACTGCATTATGATTCAAGACATCCTTAATTTACTGTTGGTACTTGGTGTTTTATCCAACTAGATGTCCACATATCCTTTTACAAGATAACATTAAGACCACAAAACATTAACACATTTCCATTGATTATCAAAAATATACTCCAGTAAACTAAGGTAACTTAGGCAAATTAAAGTTGTCGTGAAACATAATGCAATCACTAGTTTTATTTATTCATTTGTTCATTGTAAGTAGCATAAAAAATCATGGGTTGTGTATAAAGTGATTAAAAAACATACAATGCATTTTATGATAAGGAAATTCTCCAAATTTATATCTAGATCATATCATATTCATTCCAGGGATTAACAACCGGTGAAAATGTCAATTATAGAATGCGTAGAACGTCAGTGGTCCATGAACAACTTCTCACCGGCAAGCCATTATCTGAATATGCCATTTTCACAGGGATGGGGCTAAGAAAATGCATCTCTGTTTATCAATCCATGTGTTCGGTTTTATTAATCCGGACACTCATTTTAGTAATCAGTGTGCATGGTTTGTTATTTTTATGACCCTTGGAGAGCCTCCGTAGCAGAGGGAACTGAATATTTTTCTGATTTAATTGAAAACAACCACCACAGTGCAAGAGTCCTATTTTAAACATTAAACACTTATTAACCCCCAAGACACTACCTACCATGATATCACTGCAGATAAGTATGAGAATCTGCTAACATTCTTTATAAATAGAATTAATGACATTAGAGCAGGGGTCTCAAACTCAGTTCCTGGAGGGCCGCAGCCCCACAGAGTTTTGTTCCAACCCTGCTCCAACATACATACCATGTAGTTTTCAAATAAGCCTTAATGACTTGTTTAGTTGGATCAGGTGTTTTTAATTATGGTTGGAACAAAACTCTGTGGGGCTGCGGCCCTCCAGGAACTGAGTTTGAGACCCCTGCATTAGAGCACTTATTACACCTCCTGCTTATGACTCATCTGTTCCTCCAGTGTGGTTCATCATAGTTTTGAAACTGGAATTGTTCCTGATGCTTTTAAACATGCTGTTGATCAGACTCCCAAGATTGAGAAAGCCCAAGATTGACCCCACAGATCTGACAAATTTCAGTCTTGCCTATTTGTGCTTGGGCCCTAAAAATAATCCTTAGGAAAGCAAGAGGGACCTGCACACTTTACAGTGCTTGGGCCCTAATTAATGGCCATTAAAGAACTTTGTTTCTCCATTCAAGCAGTTTTTGTTCTGTTGGGTGCATGTGCATGCAAATAATAATAATATGAATAGAGCTGTTGACCACTTGTCTAGTATAATAAGGCCAAATAAGGAGCCTGCATGGGGTACTCGCCTGAGGGGGGGCATGAGATGAGGCAGATTACCAACACCCTCCAAGCCATCACAGAGACCATGACATTACTCCTTCCAGTGCATCTGTTTGGTCATGAGCCATGCCTCCCCACACTGCCTACTCTGATGGGGATCCTCCTACCTTCTGTTCTTATCTTTCTCAAATGTTCTCTCAAGCTTGAACTGAAGACCTCATCATTACCCACAGAATTGTCCAATGTTGCCCACATCATTACCCTCCTTTTCTTTCTCCTTTTTTTTTGTTAAGCTGCTTTGAGACAATGAACATTGTTAAAAGCGCTATATATGAATAAAAGTGAAATTGAAATAAAATTGAAAATTGAAATTGGAAGAGCATTATGGGATGATCACATTCCCTGCTGCTTCACATTTAAAATAAATAAATAAACTGACGAAATAGGGAAACTTTTTGACCGTTAATTCATGAGGTATTAGACAGACAACCTAATACTCAAGCTACCCCAGAGATCTCACTACATCTCTGATTATGCCGTCAAAGTTCAGACTCTGACTCCCTCTTGTGGCTGGGGTGAGCAACAACATTTCACCACATTCCTTAACACTCTGTCTGACTCAATCAAGGATGAGCTTGCGGCCCGAGAGCTCCCATCTGACCTGCAGGTATTCAATACATTAGTGACCCTCATCAACACCTGGAAATGGTTTCAACAAGAAGATTTTCATTAGCTTTACAGACCATAGAGAATCAGTCTTATGTCACAAATGCCTTAGTGGACTCCAAAGGAAGACCAAAACTTATTCGTCTTTTCCTCCATGGCATCCCAATTCAAGATTGCCCGCACATCTTTAAATCAAGCATTCATTTGTTAGGTGCTTGATGGCAGCAAATTTGTCCCCATCACTCATTACCCTGCTCCCATTACTTTGAAATTTTCTTGGATCCCGTTTAGATTATGACAGTCTTGCACAGCTCTATTACAGGCACTTGAAACAGTTGTGATTGGAGCAGTGTGATTAGGATAACTTCAACAGCAGTGTGCCGCATCTAGGAGATTGGTCTGTGGGCATAAAGCTTTCACACAACTGGCGCTAATTTCAAAACATATTAAAACTACAACAACCACCATCAAACAAACATAATCCTCACCATGGTTAGGATGCAACAGGTTAATTACTGCATCATCCACCTCTATATGGTTCTGGTGCAGAAACTGCAAAGGGTCCAGTAACCAGGGAACTGTGGTAAGCTAGGAAAGAGGGGCGAGTTGGAATGAGTTTAAGATAGCATCACAGTGTGTATTGCCATGTTTATTGGAGCTACAGAGTAAGGACAGACTGAGGAAGCTACCACCGTTCCAATTGTTCCACGTGTTTGAAACCCTGAGCTAGAGGAGGACAGAGCACACTACATTAAAATTATTAAAGAACATATTTAATTAATTCACGCTATCCAAACCTCAGTCCAATATGGTATTAGTATGTCAAACACTCCATCAATGTCCTCACCATGTGTTGCATTCCAGTTTGTGACCTTAAAGCAGACCCTCAAGGACATGTTCCTTGAGAATACTTTTTTCCTCTCCTTCAGTATGCGTGCGTAGATGCTTATTAAAAGAGCTGATTCGAGAAAAATTCTTTCCACACATAGAGCAATAGTACGGCTTCTCTCCAATGTGAATGCGCTGGTGTTGTTGCAAATTCCTCAAATTACTAAAACTCTTCCCACACTCTGAGCAGTAATATGGCTTCTCCCCATTGTGACTATGTTGATGTCGCAGAAGAGAGCCCTTTCGAGCAAAACTCTTCCCACACTGTGAACAGTGAAACGGTTTGTCTCCTGTGTGAATGCGCTGATGTTGCTTGAAAGAAACCTTTTGATTAAAACTCTTCCCACACTGTGAACAGTGATATGGTTTGTCTCCTGTGTGAATCTGTTGATGCTGTTGAAAATGACTCCTGATAATAAAACCCCTTCCACACAGTGAGCACTGATACAGGTTCTCTCCAGTATGGATGCGTTGGTGTGCTTTTAAATTTCTCATGTAAACAAAACTCTTTCCACACTGTGAGCACTGATGTGGCTCGTCTTGTCTGTGGATGAGCTGGTGTGCTGTGAGCTACCTCTCTTGACTAAAACTCTTTCCACACTGGAAGCACTGATACGGCTTCTCTCCTGTATGAGTGTGATGATGTTGTTTAAGATGATATTTATTAAGGAATCTCTTTCCACACTGTGAGCACTGATGTTGTTTGTCTTGTCTGTGGATGAGCTGGTGTGCTGTGAGATCCTTCTCTTGACTAAATCTCTTTCCACACTCTAAGCAGTGGTGAAGGTCTGTCTGAGATTCTTCTTGACTAGTCATAGTACAAAGAATACAGCTTTTGTTCTTCTTTATCCCTGGTTAAGGAAAGAAAATTTAATTCAGCATCATGACAAATACAAAATTCAATTCAATTCGATTCAATTCAATTTTATTTGTATAGCGTTTTAACAATTGACATTGTCGCAAAGCAGCTTTACACAATCAAAAGAATTAAGTCTGTATGAAATGTGAATGTGTATGAATGAAAATGATAAGATTGTAAAATAGAAAAATATATATATTTAATTTAATGTATATCATTTTTTCTGGTACAACAGACACTATTAGATGAACAGAGCTCTATTTATGATTCAGTCAGTAACTGTTTAGACTTTAACTTACCTCAGGATCAGTGAGTTTATCCTCCTCAAATGCTGTTATTACTTTAACTCGATCAGATTTAAGATTCTCTGTAAAACTGCAAGTAGAAACAACTACATGTTGAGACGATTTTAGCTTAGCTGGATAACTAGGCTGTCCAGGCGGCACAACGGCTTCAGCTCTTCTTCTTCTTTGTCTTTTAGTTTGGTGTTTGACTGCCCCCTACTGGACTGGATGGTGAACAGAGCTAAGAAACTATTCACAGTGTGTTTTATTCTGTTTAGTAAACCTAAAATATGGTTTAAAATGACAAAGAACAGTGATTCCTTAGCAACAGTTTCTCTGTTTCTCTAAATCATCCCTTCATCTGCTCTGATCTAGCACCTAGACAAAGACTACACACCATTAGATTCAAAGATTCTCAAGTTCTCAAGATGGCGCCGGTGAGGTCGGCTGCCGTCACGACTGCTCCGACCTACTTTACTTTGTTTTTGTCTATTAACTTAATTTCCAGCAACTTTAAACCAGCAAACCCATCACCATTGAGTGCATTAGGTAAAATAGAGATGCTCTTATTTCTATTGGTCTACAATGTACTCACAATTCGACGTTTTTAACTCTGGATCTGAGCTAGCCGAGTCCTGAGGGAGAATAAAGGACGCGACCGGGAAACGAGCCAGCGTCAGGGACAGGCTGAGGCGGCGTGTGTTTAATGGTGAACAGCAGCTGGTGCAACAGCGCGAGCGTTGTTCCTCTTACACGCTCCTGCACACCCAACCTGGAACTTCTGTCCATCAAATGTCGTCCTTTTTATCTTCCTCGGGAGTTTACATCAGTCATAATCAGCGCCGTTTATATTCCGCCACAAGCAGACACGGACACTGCCTTATTCGAGCTACATGAGGCACTCACACAGCACCAGACACAACACTGGGACGCTGCGCTTTGTGGCGGGGGACTTTAACAACGCCAACCTCAAACGTGCAGCGCCGAACTTTCATCAGCACATCACCTGCCCGACCAGGGACGAAAGGACACTGGATCACTGTTACACAACAGTCAGGGACGGCTACAAGGCGCAATCTCGTCCACCGTTTGGGAAATCTGACCATGCCGCCATCTTCCTCATGCCAAAATATGAACAAAGGCTTAAACAGGAAGTTCCGGTTCAGAGGGAGGTCGCGCGCTGGATGGACCAATCGGTGGCCCCGCTACAAGACGCACTCGATGACGCAGACTGGGACATGTTCCGAAACAGCTCCGATGACGTCAACATGTTTACGGAAGCGGTTGTGGGATTCGTCGGGAAACGGATGATACCGTACAGAAAACGACCATCAGAACCTTTCCCAATCAGAAGCAGTGGGTGGATAAAACCATCCATGACGCTCTGAGATCTCGCACTGCTGCCTATAACAAGGGACTTGCGTCGGGGAACATGGACCTGTACAAGGCTGCGTCATACAACGTCTGGAAGGCGGTGAAAGAGGCAAAGCAGCGCTACAGGAGGAAACTAGAGTCACAACTACAATAGAGTGACTCTAGGAGCCTGTGGCAGGGACTAAGGACAATAACGGACTATAAAGCACATGACATGACACTGTCAGACACCTTTTATGATCGTTTCGAGGCTGTAGCTAAAGACGCTAGCAATGCTAATGCTAGCGGCGCTAACGGCTACAGACAGGAAGTCACTGCCATCACCGGAACTGCATTTATCATCTCCGAGCACGATGTGAGGAGAGCTTTCAAGAGAGTGAACACCAGGAAAGCAGCAGGACCAGACGGCATCTCAGATAGAGTCCTCAGAGCCTGCGCAGACCAGCTAGCACCTGTGTTCACAGAGATATTCAACCTCTCTTTATCTCAGTCAGTGATCCCCCACATGCTTCAAAGAGTCCATCGTTGTTCTTTTTCCAAAGAAACCCCATCCTGCTTCCCTCAATGACTATCGACCTGTAGCCCTCACATCAGTGGTGATGAAGTGCTTTGAGCGGCTGGTCAGAGACTTCATCATCTCTTCACTACCAGACACTCTGGATCCACTACAGTTTGCATACCGCCCGAACCGCTCTACAGATGATGCCATTTCTCATCGCCTCCACACAACACTCACTCACTTGGACACTAGAAGGGGGAATTATGTTAAAATGCTCTTCATCAACTACAGCTCAGCATTTAATACCATAATTCCCTCCACACTCACCACCAAGCTAGAGCACCTGGGACTCAGCTCATCTCTGTGTCAGTGGATCTCTAATTTTCTAACTTGGAGACCGCAGGCAGTAAGGATGGGTGGATACGTCTCAGCCACCCTCACTCTCAGCACTGGAGCCCCACAGGGTTGTGTTCTGAGCCCACTGCTGTACTCTTTGTACACGCACGACTGTGTGGCCACTACCAGCTCCATCATTAAGTTTGCTGACTTTAGACTGCCCTCTAAGGTGCTCAGGAACTTCTACTCCTGCACCATAGAGAGCATCCTGACGGAAAACATCACAATCTGGTTTGGGAACAGCACCATGCAGGACAGACGAGCCCTACAGAGAGTGGTGCTTTTTTTAAAATTTTTTATAAGCATTTCACTGCATATCGTACTGTGTGTGTGCAAAATAAAATTTGAATTTGATTCAAGATTCAAAGAACTTTATTAATACCAGAGGGAAATTGCTTCAACTTATCTTGAGTTGTGGGAACAGTAATGTCATAAAGCATTATTGAACAGTAATTACTGACAGTTCGTATCCCGTAGTGTAAACGTTACAGAGACGAGTTGTATAATTTAATGGCCATTGGGAGAAAAGATCTCATATGGCGCTCTGTAGAACACCTGGTCATAATCAGTCTCTGGCTAAAATTGCTGGTCGGAGAGAATACTGTATAGGGGTGAGAAGGATTGTTCAAGATTGTGTGTATTTTAGACAGAATCCTCCTTCTTGCCACAACTTCAACAGAGTCCAGGTCTGTCCTGGGCACGAGCCTTTTAATGACGTTGTCCAGTCTGTTTCTATCTCCCGCTTTCACCACAGAATAGAAAACGCCACCCGCCACAACAGATTCATAAAACATCTGACAAATTGTATTGCAGATGTTGAAAGACCTGAGCCTTCTCAGAAAGTACAACCTGCTGTGTCCTTTCTTGAAGAGTGCCATTGTGTTACCTGATTGTGTAAACTGCACAACCACTTAAACTTAAATGGATACCTGGACAGTTTTCAATATTGTTTCCGAGCACATCACAGTACAGAGACAGCGCTCATGAAAATAATAAATGCTATTAATTCAAATTCTGATTCTGGCAAAATATCAGTGTTGGTACTGCTAGATCTTAGCGCTGCATTTGATACTGTCGATCATAACATACTAATAGAAAGACTGAAAAACTGGGTAGGGCTTTCTGGAATGGTACTTAAATGGTTCAGGTCAAACTTGACCAGGGAGAGGTTATAATGTGAGTATAGGAGTGCATGGGTCTATGTGGACGTCAATGAGGAGCGGCTCAATTCTTGCACCGCTCCTGCTTAGCCTGTATATGCTCCCACTAAGTCAGATAATGAGAAAGAAACAAATTGCCTATCACAGCTATGCTGATGATACCCAGATTTACCTAGCCTTATCTCCAAATGATTATAGCCCCATAGACTCTCTCTGCCAATGCATTGGAGAAATTGACAGTTGGATGTGCCAAAATTTTCTTCTAAACAAGGAGAAAACTGAAGTCATTGCATTTGGAAACAAACATGAAGCTCTGAAGGTGATTGCATACCTTCACTCTAGGGGTCAAACAAGTAAAAATCAAGTCAAGAATCTTGGGGTGATTCTGTAGACAGACCTTAGTTTCAGTAGTCATGTCAAAGCAGTAACTATATCATCATACTATCATCTCAAAAACATTGCAAGAATTAGATGTTTTGTTTCTAATTCAGACGTTGAGAAACTTGTTCATGCCTTCATCACCAGCAGGGTGGATTATTGTAATGGTCTCCTCACTGGCCTTCCCAAGACGATAATTAGACAGCTGCAGCTCATCCAGAATGTTGCTGCCAGAATTCTGACTAGAACCAGAAAATCTGAGCACATCACACCAGTCCTCAGGTCCTTACACTGGCTTCCTGTAACATTTAGGATAGATCTTAAAATACTTATACTCGTTTATAAATCACTCAATGGCCTAGGACCTAAATACATTGCAGATATGCTTACTGAATGTAAACCTAACAGACCGCTCAGATCATTAGGATCGAGTCAGTTACAAATACAAAGGGTTCACACAAAACAAGAGGATTCCACTTTTAGATATTATTCTGCCCGCAGTTGGAACCGGCCTTCAGATGAGATCAGATGTGCTTAAACATTAGTCACATTTAAATCTAGACTTAAAACTCATCTGTTTTGCTGTGCATTTTTTATGAGCACTGTGCTACGTCCAAACTGATTGCACTATTTTATGTTTATCTAATATTTTTAACTTTTGTATTTTGATTTTAAATCAAATTCCTTTCTTCCCCTTCAAATTTCATTCCTTTTAAAAGTTTCATTGCAAATTGTTTTTATTTTTTATTTGAAAAAAAAATCTAAAACATTTTGAATAGTTTTATTGCTATTATTTTCTATGATTATTTTCTTCTCTTTCATGGAAAGCACTTTGCACTAATTCAGTTCAATTCAATTTTATTTGTATAGTGCTTTTAACAATTTTCATCGTCGCAAAGCAGCTTTACATAATCAAAATAATTATTTACGTTTGTTAGGAATGTGAATGTGTATGAATCAAAAAATAGTCAGATAGTCCTTGATAAGCAAGTCGAGGGCAACAGTAGCAAGGAAAAACTCCCTCAGATGGCAGTAGGAAGAAACCTTGAGAGGAACCGGACTCAACAGGGAACCCATCCTCATTTGGGTGAAACAGAAAGCAGGAATTGATCTGCATTCATACTGTGTGTTGGGTGGCAGGCAGTTCAGTACAATAGTTGTTAATTGATGTTAATATGAAGTCCAGGTAGTTATTGGAGGCTTAGGTAGATTTATAGGAAATTTCAGTCCTGACTAATGAACCAAGTAGCCAAGTCTGCAGAGAAACGGCCATCAACATCATGCGAGGCCAGAATCGTCTTCCTAGTTACCAGAAGCAAGGCACCAGGATGAGTCAGGCAGGTCCAGAGGGCAGAGGGAGTCTGGATCAATGGCAGCTCAGGAACGACATGTGTAGCTCGACAGAGAGAGGGGGAGAGAGAGAAGAGAGAGAGGGGAAGAGAGGACAGGAGAGGGGAGAGCAAAAGAGGAGAGATAACAGTTAGGTCTGGTCACAGTCACATAATGTATAAGGTGAATGTATATTTAGTGTAGAGTGCAAGCAGGGACTCCGGCAGGACTAACTATGACATCATAACTAAAAGGGAGAGCCAGAAGGAAACACAGACATGAGGGGGAACTGAGATGTAAAGCAACCAATCACCTCACCGTCAACAAACCTGAGTGATCAATGAGAGTGGGGAGGACAGCATCTAAACATACCAGTTCACCAGATACTCTAAGTCCATGAGTCCCCCAGATCTTCTCCTTTACCTAAAACAAATCTACTTACAAAATGCTTGGTTAAATAAATAGGTTTTTAGCCTAGACTTAAACACTGAGACTGTGTCGGTGTCAGAACTACAAGAAAGAACTACAACTCCCAACAACAACACTCTGACTCACCTGAGTACTAGCACACCTGAAACTAATCCCAGGACACAGATAAAAGGAACTCTCACACTTCCGGTCCTTGCGAAGTATACGCTCCCTGTGAACTTGTTCCAGTGTCGTTACCAAGCCTTTTGTATTTGGATTGCTATTTTGGTTTACGATCTAGTTTCTGTTTCTACGTTTACGAGTTTAGCCTTTCCCTATTTATGTCCGTTTGTAAATCGCCTGACCCTTGCCTGTTTTTTGGATTTACGAGTTGGATTCTACTTATCGAATTTGTTCGTGTTTCTGCAAACCCCGAGTTCACGAGTCATCTCATCTGCACCTGCGTTCCCCGTGTCAGGTACATAACAGTCTGAGTCCCGAACATTAATAGGAAGACTATTCCATAACTTTGGGGCTTTGGAAGAAAAAGCTCCGCCCCCTGCTGTAGTTTTAATAATACGTAATACTGACAGGCAGCCTGCATCCTTTGATGGGAGTAGGCGTGGAGGATCGTAAGACACTAGCAGTTCACTCAGATACTGCGGCGCGAGACCATTTAATGCTTCATATGTCAAAAGTAGTATTTTAAAATCAATGCGAAATTTCACAGGGAGCCAATGCAGTGTAGATAAGCTAGGGGTGATGTGCTCAAATCTTCTGGTTCTAGTGAGGGCTCTCGCTGCTGTATTCTGAACTAATTGAAGCTTGTTTATGGACCTAGTTGAACAACCAGACCAGTGGCGGTTTTACACTGATTTACTCCCTGGACAAGACCGCCTCTGAGTGCCCAACCCAGATAAAATATAGATAAATATTGTGTAAATAAATAAATAATCTAAAAAGCACACCACACTTCAGAAACATATAATCAAAACACTGAACTTGAAACAACAACAACAACAAAAAAAAAAAAAACAGAAACTAAAATCTGACATTTCTGGCCTTCCTTGATGCAAAAGATGTGCTCCCCTATTGAGTGATCGATACTGATCAGTGAGCCATTCTTGAGACATGGTTGATCTCAGACATGACTTGATCAACTTCAGTTTTGAAAAGCTCCTCTGTGCTTGAGCTACAGTCACTGGCAGAGTAAGTGCAATCCTGAGAGCAGTCCAAAAGTTGGGATAGATCTCTGATAGATCTTTTTCATGAATAAAAGTGATGAGCTCTAGGAGCATCATGGTTTTTGATGGCAGGGGAGGGAAGTTCTTGAATTCCTGCACAAGCTCTCTACTGTCCAAATCAGAGTGCCCTCCAAAGTGCAGTGTGGTGCCTATTGTATTGCATTGCTCCTCATCTGCAAGACTAGGCTAGCAAGACGGCTAACAAACCTAACGTTATAACACTAATCATCATTAGAACTTCATTGACATGATACAGTAATCATACAGAGAGAATGTTGTTGCATACCTTAATCTTTTGCTCGTTTCTCCTCTCCCCCCCCCCCCCCCCCCCCACTGCAACTTACAACTAGAAGTCTGGACTAAACCAATTCACCTCCACATAATCATTTATTTTTATTAGCCATTTCACATAATTTTGAACAAAAAATTTTTTAAATAAATTATAGCTCTGTGTTTATAATATTGTAAATGAAATGTGCGCCGCTATTTGTAAGAAAGTCAAGGTGTTTGGCCCACCACTGGATGGATTTCCCCTCTTTTTGGGAGAGGTGAACTTTTCTCCGCGCCCCCTCCCCTCCGCTCCCCTTTCCACTTCTCACAGTTTCAGTGCACGACACCTTTTCAGCAAACCTGCACAGGGGCGCTGCCGCACTAAAGTCAGATATATAAAAACGTTTAGCGGTGCGCCGGCGCATTTCCCCCCTAAGTGCCGCCCCCCTTAACTTGGCAAAATTTCTGAGGTTAAAGAAAGCTATCCTGGTGATATTATCTACATGAGGTTCAAATGAAAGACTAGAATCTATGATCACACCGAGGTCTTTTACTGTTGCACTATATAGAACAGAAAGGCCATCTAAAATTACAGTGTGGTCTAAAATCTTGCTTCTAGCTGCATGCGGTCCTATGATTAGAACTTCTGTCTTATCAGGATTAAGCAGAAGGAAGTTAGTTAGCATTTAGCAGTTAGCAGTTAGTTACCAGTCTCTTATATCCTTTACACATTGCTCAACTTTAGCAAGCTGGTTTCTCTCATCTGGTTTTGCTGAGACGTATAACTGTGTGTCGTCAGCATAACAGTGAAAATTAATATCATGCTTACGGATTATGTTGCCCAAAGGAAGCATGTAAAGGGGCCTAAAACCGAACCCTGTGGGACACCAAACTCCACGAGTGAACA
This sequence comes from Clarias macrocephalus, assembly GCA_011419295.1. Taxonomy (NCBI): domain Eukaryota; kingdom Metazoa; phylum Chordata; class Actinopteri; order Siluriformes; family Clariidae; genus Clarias; species Clarias macrocephalus. The sequence goes on from JAAGKR010001230.1 coordinate 104,372, forward strand.
TGCAGAATAATCACCATTTAAATCTACATACTGATCACGATCAGTCAAATAGGATCTGAGTCAGGAGAGGGCTGTTCCCTTAATTCCTACTACATTTCCTAATCTGTGAAGGAGAATGCTATGATCAATTGTGTCAAAAGCTGCACTGAGGTCAAGTAACACAAGCATAGTTGCGCAACCCTGATCAGAGGCCAATAGGTCGTCATTTACTACTTTAACGAGTGCTGTCTCTGTGCTGTGATGAGGCCTAAATGCAGACTGGTACAGTTCATGTATGTTATTTCTATGTAGATATGAGCATAGCTGCTCCGCAACTATCTTTTCCAGAATCTTAGAGATAAAGGGGAGGTTTGATATCGGCCTGTAATTAGACAGCTGACCGGGGTCGAGGTCAGACTTCTTAATTATCGGTTTAATAACTGCTAATTTAAAAGATTTTGGAACATACCCAATGCTGATTGAAGAATTAATTATTTTCAACAGGGGTTCTGTTATTTCTGGCACTATCTGTTTGAGAAAATGTATCGGTATGGGATCTAATATACAAGTTGATGAATTTGAAGAAGAGATGAGTGAAATTAATTCATTCTCTTCAAGGGGAGTAAAGTGTTCTAGGTTCCGATCTGACATGGTTAGTTTAACATCTGCATCAATTACATTGTCCAGTTTCAAAGCCTCAATTTTATGCCTAATGTTTACAATTTAATTATTAAAGAAGTTCATGAAGTCCTCACTACTGTATGTTGTTGTTGTGGAGATTTCTGCCGTGGTCTTATTTCTAGTTAATTTGGCTACAGTATTACATAAAAATACTTATTTTTATATTTTTGTATTTTGATTATTTTTGTTATTTTCTATAAGAGTGTAGAGATACGTTGATCTAGCTACACTAAAAGCTTTTCTATAGTTCAGGATGCTCTCCTTCCATGTTATTTGAAATACCAATAATTTGGTTTGGCGCCATTTACTTTCTAATTTCCGAGCAGTCTGTTTTAAACTGCACATGTGATCGTTATACCAGGGAGGGAGTTTCTTATTACTAATCATTTTCCTTTTAACTGGAGCTACATTATCTAAAGTATAACGAAATGTTGACTCTAAATGTTCAGTCGCCTGATCCAGTGCTGTGGAGTCAGATGGCAATCCAATCAAAGTTGATAAATCTGGGAGATTACTGATAAAGCTCTGTATGTTATTTTATGTGAATGTACGTTTAATACGGTAGTGTGGTGCTGTGCGTACATTATTACTATGACAAACATTAATTGAGACAAGATAGTGATAGTGAGAGAACTTCTGACAGTGGAATTGTGAATAAATTTCTTACACTTAATCCGAAGAATAATATTAAATCTAGAGTGTGACCTGCTTTATGAGTGGGTCCTACTACACATTGGTTTACTCCTACCGAGTCTAGTATGGACATAATTGCTGTTCTCAGACGGTCTTCTGGATTCTCAAAATTAATATTAAAATCTCCATCAATTAATGATTTCTCTACAGAAATGACGAGGTTTGATAGGAAATCTTCAAATTCACGGAGAAATTCCGAGTACGGCCATGGGGGTCTGTAAATGATAATTAGCGGGATCGACTGAGCAGACGTATTGCAATATTTGCAGCTACACTTTTTATGTTACTATAGAGAACTTCAAATGCATTAAATTTGTGTCCGTGTTTTTGAACGATAGAGAGAATATCATTGTAAATAACTGCGACGCCTCCTCCTCTACCAGTTAGCCGAGGCAAGTGTATGTAGCTGTATCCAGGTGGACTAGCTTCATTTAAAGCTACATACTCATCCTGTTTAATCCAGGTTTCTGTTAAACAGAGTATATCAAAGTCCTGATCTGTGATAGTTTCATTAGCAATAACTGCTTTAGATGTGAGAGATCTAATATTTAACAGTCCTAGCTTCAGATCTGAGGTGCCGGCTGTGCATTCAGTGTGATCGGAGTTTGTGGTGTCTATGTTAATTAAATTACTAAAACAGACTTTGAGTTTTTCTAAATTTATGTTTAGCTGCTCCCTGGCCTGGGCTCTGGATTGTCACCGATTAACTAGGCCTCTTCTGAGACTATGTGGATACTGCAAGAAATGAGAGCAGCACTTTCCCAAGTGGGATGGACACCGTCCCGCCCTAACAGGCCAGCTTTGCCCATAATGGTCTTCCAGTTGTCCATGAAGCCCAAATTGTTTTCGGAGCACCACCTGGACATCCAGCAGTTCAGCGACCATAACCTGCTGTAAGCTATATCGCCACGTCTCACTGGGATGGGACCAGAGCAAACTACTTCATCGGACACCGCCTTCGCTATTTTAAACACCTCTGTAAAGTTTTGCTTGCTAACCTCTGACTGACGAAGGCGTATATCGTTAGCCCCAGCATGTACCACTATCTTAGAGAACTTATGCTGACCTAGAGTCCTAAGATTACCTACTATGTCCGGTGCTCTGGCTCCCGGGATACAACTGACCACTGCCGCTGGCGCCCCTAAAGGCATAGCTAATTTCATGTGCCTCAGTATTGATATCTCCTATAACCAGAGCTCTTTTAGGTTTCTCAGCGGGTGCATCACTGAGTAGAGCATTAGCTTTGGCTGAACGAGTATGCCGCTGAGTTGTCAACCCATCGCCCCGCTGTGAGAGCTCTACTGCCAGAGTCAGGGGCTTGTTATCTCCGCACAGACTTTCCGCTACGGGAATAACGCTGCTCTCGCGCCCTCTAACCCTCTCTAAAGTCTGAATGCGCTCCTCTAATGCTGATATCTTCTCCGTCAGGGTGCTAACTAACACACACCTATCACAAATAAATTACAGCTAACGACGGAGGAAGAATGCCTTAACATCCTGCACTTCACAAACTGCAAAAGCTCAATAGTAGCCATTTTAAATGTACCTGAGTCGGAGTTTAGTCGTTTGGAGCTGGATTCCGTTTAGACAAAGAAATTCGCGGCTTCTCCAAAAAGCGCAAAAACGGAAAAAAAGCGACGCCCAGTAGTAACGAAACGTGACGAAAATGTAAAAATTTGTTGCTATTAATGTTAATATTGTATGAACATAAAGCTATATAATTTAAACGCTGATACGAACTTGAAACTTTCGCAGCAACGATACAAAAAAATACAATTACCATTGTGTATGAAATGTGCTAGACAAATAAACTTTCCTTGCCTTGCCCTTACAATTTTTTTTTATTATATTTTAAACAGACTATTTACAAAAATCGAGTTTTGTTAGATTATCCTCATCTTTGATCATTGTAAAGTTTTTAAAGTTTCATAGTAGAAGAAGCGAGTTGCTCGGTCTGTCCGCTGTGCTTCAGTAAGCCTTTCTGGCGCCAGGAGAGACTCCGTCAAAACACACACACACACGTTGTCTCTCAGGAAGGTCTCTGTTTATTAACAGAAAAAGATGGGTTTTTTATATGTTTGACCAAACGCCTGTACCATCGACATGTATTACTACAAAGAACATCAACCATTGTCAATGTCCTAGTTAAATCCTGAAGGAGCGGATGACAGAGAGGTGTCCATCCAGAGACGAATCACAAGATGTTGGCTTAAGTTAGGGGGAGAGGAGGAAGGAGACCGAGAGAGATAGAGAGTGATGTAAAGAGAGAATGAGAAGGTGAGCAGGGGAGCGTTCACACCTTTAAGAACAGATGCAAGAAGAGACAGGAAGATAACAGCAGGACAGATTTAACACATTGATCAGATCTATGAGGAAAAGAGCAAGAGAGTAGAAATAACTCCTTTATATATAAAATTATTTTAACAGTTGCCCCCCTTAAATTCTTAAAGAATTTGTGAATGTCATAGCAAGAGATATTATCGTGAAGAAGCAGAGATTAGTAAAGTGGAACGATGAATTACGAGCATAATTCGTTCCAGAAGTGGGCTCCAAAACACTCGTAAACCAAATAAAATTTTCCCATAAGAAATAATGAAATCTCAAATAGTTCGTTCCACAGACCAGAAAAATAAATACATAAAAATAATTAATACAACTATATATAAAGTAAAAACAAAACAAATTAACCTGCACTTTACCTTCAAAAAAAGTTTAAATGAATCCCGACAGATAAGTGTTTCCGTTTGTGTGTGCAGGCGGCTTGTATTTGTGTATGTGTGTGGAATTAGCCCCTTCCCTCGCCTCGTCTTGCACAGTAAAACTCCTCCTCACTCCCTCCACCTTGCTTATTAAGTTTCACAACAAACACACACACAATGGAAACACTATTTTAACAGGACAAAAAGGAAATCTCTCTAATGAGACTGTAAAGTAAAAAAATAACAAATACACCAGCACTTTACCTTTGAAAAAAATTGCGACAGAGCAGAGTTTTCTGTGTAAAGCAGAGAGTGTGTGTCTGTATGTATGTGTGAAGCCAGGGAGGGAGGTGAGAGAGTGTGTGTGTGCATCGGTGTCAAATTACGCACACACACATAGGACACGCTGAAGCAGAGAGGGATTTTTTGATTATACCAGTAAGAGACGAGCACTATGACCCAGCAGGGGAGACGATTACCCACAATGAAAGAGAAAAATCATTGGCTCAGTTGTGATCACATGACGTTCGGTGACAAAACAAGAGCGCATGCGTGATACATGATACGCGGCACTCGTAAACCAAGACTTGTCCGGTTTTTCAAGTCAAAATTTATTAAAAATCTTTGCTCATCTTGCAGAACACTCATAAACTGCATTACTTGCAATCCAAGGTTCCACTGTAATTAGTAAATTCAGAAAAGATGATGATAAGAAAGATGATAAAGAGAATAGATTTATAGAAAATTTATAGAGAAGATGGTCAGGATTAAATCACTTCTAGAATCACAATTAGAAATGAAATTAACAGTAAATAGGTAATCAGGCGCTGGCACAAAAATAAAATGAAATGTGGGAAAAGCTGAACCTATATGTGTATGTGAAAAAGGTGGAAAGTGACGAGAGCCCCCTTTTGAGGTGTCTTCAGGACGTGTGTTGCTCCACTAGCCCCTTTTTGTGGGCTTGGAGATCTTGTGAGGTAGTGGTCGATTATCTCAAGCAGTCCCCAACCTTCCTGGGATTTAAGCTTTTCACCAGCACTGTATTACCTGGGATGAAAGAGTGAGTAGGCGTGTCTGTAGGCAGAGGGAGAGAAGCAGAGACATTACCATGAACACTGTTCAGTTTTTCAATTAGTGCTTGTGTATAATCACCGACAATCACGTCCAGATCACCTGTAAGAGTAACAACGGGGTTACCTTTTACCCAGGGGGTGGGGAATGGTCATCTTATTATAATCTCAGATGGTGAGAGTTTGGTTGTAGAATTGGATGTCATTCTAATTTCCCAAAGCACAAACAGTAACAGTTCAACCCAGTTCTTACCTGTATCCATCATGGCTTTGGTCAACCTCTCTTTGATTGTTCTGTTCATCCTTTCTACCACACCAGAACTTTGGGGATGGTAGGGGATTTGAAATTTCCAATCAATGCATAAAAAAAACACAATTTTGTGTCACTTTGGAGACGGAGGGCATGCCATTATCACTGTCGATAGATGTTGGAATACCAGATCTAGGAATAATTTCTTTAGCCAGAATTTTAACCACTATTGTTGCATGTTCTTTTGAGCATGGAAATGCCTCTACACATTTAGAAAATCTGTCCACAATTACAAGCATGTATTTCAGATTTCTGACAGGTGGCATGTGTGTAAAATCAATTTGTAAACATTGAAATGGTGCAATAGGCATTGGCAATGAGTCATGTTTAACATGTCCTTGTGTATTTGCACGAGCACAGATCAAACAGGAATCTAATAGAACAAGTGTAGCCTGTTTGATATTGCAAATGCAGAATCTGTCCTCAATCATACATATTACCCCCCGTTTTGTGACGTGAAATACCATGAAAATTATGCACTAATGATGGGAAGACAGATGCTGGAAGAGCTATGCAGCCTTACTCATCACAAATCAGCATATCGCTCCTGGGTGAACACTTACGGGAAGACCAAAAATGGGACAAAACGCTCATCAATCACCAAATGCATGACCTTTTGCCTTCACTATAGCCAATTTTGATGGAAGCAAATTAGCCATCCTTCCCATGTGTTGTACGGCAGGTTTGTGTCCAGTTCCTGTTCGAGGAATTTTAAGAGTTTTAGCAGAATTAGGATTTATATTATTAACAAAGCTTGTTTGAAATAGTTGTGTGAAAGGTGGAGGAATATTACAGTCAAAGAAAGTCCCTGTGTGGAATGTATTGTCAAGTCAAGTCAAGTCAATTTTATTTATATAACGCTTTTAACAATTGACATTGTCGCAAAGCAGCTTTACACAATAAAAAGAAGCAAGTCTGTATGCAATGTGTATGAATCAAAATGATAAGATTGTCCCTGATGAGCAAGCCGAGGGCGACGGTGGCAAGGAAAAACTACCTGGGATGGTAATAGGAAGAAACCTTGAGAGGAACCAGACTCAACAGGGAACCCATCCTCATCTGGGTGATAACGGATAGCAGGGATTGATCAGCATAATAATGTGTACAATTATTGTGACAGTTTTAAGCCTATTGAACAACAAATCGAATTCCTAAAACCTATTCCTGTTGAAAAGATGATACAAAAGGTTGAATAAAAATTTCAAATCCTTAAATAGACATTCAATCATTAGGAGTAACAGACTGTTTGGAACGACCATTTCCGATTTTGTTAGTAAGTTACAGTTAGTAAACAAACCAAGCATATCAAAGTTGAGCGGACACTTTAAGCTTTTTTTTTTTCTTCATTATTTATTTATTTATTTTTTACTTTAATTACGTGTAGTGTGACATTCGAACAGAGTATATTATTATATATTTAAGATTGAAGAATAGTGCAATTTATAATTGTATCAACAAAATGTGCAATAACTCCGTGTTCCTGAGAACACTCCCAGAAATATGAATTTTATTTTAAATTCATGTGCCTCTACACCTTTGGAGATTATTCACACATTTATCAAATACAAATATAGTAAATTATTAAGGCATTCGGCAAAACAATAAACTTTCTGCCTTGTTTCTGAGAACACTCTCAGAAAAACGTGCCTTGGGTACGGCGGACCGATCTTGCATGCCTCTACGTCAAGAAGAGAATCATGCACATCACATGTGTATAACTGCAACTGCACGCCGGTCCTTGTTCCAAAGAACACTCAAACAAGGGAATATGGTTATTATAATCAATAAATTAATACATTAACCACGCACCTTAGGGCCAGCTTATACACAAAGTGCATGCTACAAATGCCTCAATAAATTACAAATATTGTAATAGACCCCAAAATAGACCCCAAATATATGCCAATTTACTACATAACTACACTATAGGCTCAAAAACTTTTCTGATCAAGGAAGGAAGTAAAATAGCAAAAATAATGCTTAACTTACCTTGCTGGAGAGAAAAGATTGGACGAGCCCCCAGTTTTTAAAGTTCCGTAGTAGAAAAAGCGAGTTGCTCGGTCTGTCCGTTGTGCTTCGGTAAGCTTCTGGTGCTCAGTCAAACACACACACACACACACACACACACACACACACACACACACACACACACACACACACACACACACACGTTGTCTGTCAGAAGGTCTCGGTTTATTAACAGCAAAAAGATGGGGTTTTTATATGTTTGACCAAACGCCTGTGCCACTGACATATATTACTACAAAGAACATGAACCATTTTAAATGTCCTGGTGAGATCCTGAAGAATCAAAGGAGAGGATAACAAAGAGGTGTCCGTCCAGAGACAAGATGTTGGCTCGAGTTAGGGGGAGAGGGGAAGGAGACAGAGAGAGAGAGAGCGAGACATAAAGAGAGAATGAGAAGGTGAGCGTGGGAGCGTTCACATCTTTAAAAACAGATGCAAGAGGAGACAGGAAGATAGCAACAGGAAAGATTGAACACGTTAATATCAGATCTATGAGGAAGATAGCAAGAGAGTAGAAAGAACTTCTTTATATATAAAATAATTCTAACAATCATTTACTGAGGCATTGTTTAAATAAACAGACAACTGGGCAAGCGTTTGATTTCTGCCCAAGATCTGTGACCCTGAAGTTTGTATCATCTCCCACAATGCCCATCACTCCGGTATGGGCTACATCAGGACTCATTAGATCACATGACGTTTTCCCATTGCTCCAAAGTTCAGTCTTTAAGCTCCCTAGCAAACTGAAGCCTTTTTTTCTGATGGGTCTCACTAACAAGTGGTTTTCTTATGGGCACAGCTGTTTAGTCCCAATCCTGTGAATTCTCATCACATGTGTGTCTGTGTGTATGTAAATGCTCTTACTGTTACTATTATACATAGCTATGGTTTTTACTGTTGTTTTTTACCATGAAATTTCACCAAGCGTTTAAGTTATTTCCATTCACGATTGATTTTCTGACCACTTTTCTCCCACTACATTCAGCGCTATCCTTTCCGGTCTTAATAATGCATTGAAGAGTCCGTAAGTCAGTTCCAGTAATTTAAAATCTCCTGAATTGTTTTGTTTGCTTGCTGCATCCAAATAATTTGACCCTTCTTTCTATCAAACATACTGGTGAACCTACGCCGCTCTCTTTGCGCCATACACCCAAGTTAAACGCTGTAGGCGCCGAGAAAAATGGAGAGGCTTATCGGTAAGATTCAAGTCTCTCACTCATCACCAGTTCCTTACTTAAGGGTCTCTTATTGCACCCCATCTATCAATGGGTTCCACCTGCTGTGCCGTCACACTCGTGTCAAATGCCTGGTCTCCTGTTTCTGCATCTCTACAGAGGAGGAGTGAATCATCACAACATTTGTCCACTGAAACACGCATTGGAGCCTAAGGATGACTCGGTCCAGAACCTGATGGCTTTGGTTAATGCCAAACAAGACTTTCATTCCTAAATATTTTTTTCACTTTAAATAGGTTGTACTGTCTACTGATGACTGAAACCTGGTTGAATGGCAGTGAGTCGAGCTCTTTATCTGAAGTTGTTCCTGTGGACTGTAAGTTCTTCAACTATCCCCAGCTGATGAGTCATGGTGGTCTCAATATTTTGTAACAGTTTTCATTGCCGCCAAATAGCTACTGAACTTTATTTCAGTTCTGAACTCTAGAACTCCAGTTCTTTCATATTGCCTAGAACAATCCTATACTATGTATTGTGATTTACCACCCACGAAGTACAACAAAGATTTTCTTTTCTGATTTTTTAGCTGTGTTTCTGCTGAGGTTTGACCGATTACTGGAGACTTTAATATTCATGTACAGTGGTGGCCAAAAGTTTTGAGAATAACACATATTAGTTTTCACAAAGTTTGCTGCTAAACTGCTTTTAGATCCTTGTTTCAGTTGTTTCTTTGATACAACTTCATACGTTTCAAAGGCTTTTATCAACAATTACATGGCATTTATGCAAAGAGTCAGTATTTGCAGTGTTGGCCCTTCTTTTTCAGAACCTCTGCAATTCGACTGCGCTGCTCTCAATCAACTTCTGGGCCAAATAATGATTGATAGCAACCACTTCATAATCACTTCTTGAAGTTTGTCAGAATTAATGGGTTTGTGTTTGTCCACCCGCCTCTTGAGGATTGACCACAAGTTCTCAATGGGATTAAGATCTGGGGAGTTTCCAGGCCATGGACCCAAAATTTCAACGTTTTGATCCTCGAGCCACTTAGTTATCACTTTTGCCTTATGGCACGGTGCTCCATCGTGCTGGAAAATGCCTTGTTCTTCACCAAACTGTTGTTGGATTGTTGGAAGAAGTTGCTGTTGGAGGGTGTTTTGGTACCATTCTTTATTCATGGCTGTGTTTTTGGGCAAAATTGTGAGTGAGCCCACTCCCGTGGATGAGAAGCAACCCCACACATGAATGGTCTCAGGATGCTTTACTGTTGGCATGACACAGGACTGATGGTAGAGCTCACCTTTTCTTCTCCCGACAAGCCTTTTTCCAGATGCCCCAAACAATCGGAAAGAGGCTTCATCCGAGAATATGACTTTGCCCCAGTCCTCAGCAGTCCATTCGCCAGACTTTTTGCAGAAGATCAATCTGTCCCTGATGTTTTTTTTGGAGAGAAGTGGCTTCTTTGCTGCCCTTCTTGACACCAGGCCATCTTCCAAAAGTCTTTGCCTCACTGTGTGTGCAGATGCGCTCACACCTGCCTGCTGCCATTTCTGAGCAGCTCTGCACTGGTGGCCCTCCGATCCCGCAGCTGAATCCTCTTTAGGAGACGATCCTGGCGCTTGCTGGACTTTCTTGGACGCCCTGAAGCTTCTTAACAAGAATTGAACCTCTTTCCTTGAAGTTCTTGATGATCCTATAAATTGTTGATCTTAGTAGCCACAATAGTCTTGCCTGTGAAGCCATTTTAATGCAATGCAATGATGCTGCACGCGTTTCTTTGCAGGTCACCAGGTTAACAATGAAAGAACAATGATTTCAAGCATCACCCTACTTTTAACATGTCAAGTCTGCCATTCTAACCCAATCTGCCTGACATAAATTATCTCCAGCCTTGTGCTCGTCAACATTCTCACCTGAGTTAACAAGACGGTTACTAAAATGATCTTAGCAGGTCCTTTAATGACAGCAATGAAATGCAGTGGAAAGTTTTTTCGGGATTAAGTTAATTTTCATGGCAAAGAAGGACTATGCAATTCATCTGATCACTCTTCAGAACATTCTGGAGTAGATGCAAATTGCTATTATAAAAATTTAAGCAGCAACTTTTCCAATTTACAATATTTATGTAATTCTCTAAACCTTTGGCCACAACTGTACAGTGGGGCAAAAAATTTGTCAGCCACCAATTGTGCAAGTTCTCCCACTTAAAAAGATATGCGAGGCCAGTAATTTTCATCATAGGTATACCTCAACTATGAGAGAAAAAATAAGAAAAAAAATACAGAAAATCACATTGTAGGATTTTTAATTAATCAATAAATTCCTCTGTAAAATAAGTATTTGCAATTATTAGACAATGGAAGAAATAAATAAATCAGTCGCATTTCAAAGGAGTTCGTGAAATGACCGCCAGGTGGCGCAAAGTCACATTTTCCGTCATCTCGGTTTTAGAAAATAATTAAGTAATAATATAGTCAAAATAATATGCTGTATCGAAGAAATACTACAGTAATGGTAATTTCCACATCTGCGTATTTTATACAACAAGCATGAAAAATCTGAATCAGAGCTATTGATATTTACTGTACAATAATGAGTAAAAAAAAAAAAAACATTGACACTGTAAACCCTAATGCTCAAAGTAATTAAACACATTGAGTACTGTTAACCTAAATAATTGAATGAGTAATAATTTTAAGTACGTAAGTACTTATGCGGACAGCCCGGGTTTGATTCCCGTGCTGTATGGTTTGTACCAATTTTTTTTATTTTATTTGTTCAACAAACTCAAAACTCTGTTTACTTAAAATTGGAAACATCATTAATTTAAAAATGTGATGTAACTGTTTACCTCAAATATTTGGAGTTTTGCCAACTTAATCGGGTTTACAGTTTTACAGTGTAGCAGTCAAAAAGACTCTAAAAATGCTGTGTTGTTTCTGTAAACACATTGTTGGGTTGCTCATGTTGGGTCAAATGAGATGTAGTGAGTCATTTACAAATTAAACTGGTTGGGTTATTTTGACCCAGCAATTGGTTTATTCTTTATTATCTGTTTCCTCCAAACGCCAGCCTGCAAAATGCTCTAAATATTATTGTTATTACTGGATTGGAAGACATTGAGATTTTCCTTATCGTAACATGAATTGTATTGTTTTAATCACTCTATACACAATTTTCTTTGGTATTATATATAAATAAAAATTTAATACAAAATGAAAATAAACAGAAGAATAGACCATTTATATTTTCATTCGTTGTGTATAAAGTGATTAAAAACAGTACAAGGCATGTTATGGTGAGGAAACTTTCCATCTCTTCCACACTGACTGACTGATGTGACTAACTTTTGTCAGCAGAGCCTCTGTTTCACTGAATAATCCACGACTTTTCAGGAATATGTAAGACCTATTGACACCTCTCAGGTGACGCCCCCCCCCCCCACACACACACCAAAACAATCAGAAAGCAGACCACTATATACATAAAATTTACACATTTATTATTTACATAAAAGCAGACATTTCGCGGCATTCCCCTTTTTAAAGTCTCTGGGGCGCGTCACATCACCCCGCTCGCGTGCCACTCTCCTTAGTAAACTCAACCGTGCGCTGCTTTTTAAAGTCCAGTTTCCCCCAAGATACACTCCCCACTGTGTTTTATAGCGCAGAGAGAAGCTCGGGATCATTAGCGCCGATAGCTCACCAGTCGTGCCTAGTTAGGCGGCCTTACCTAGTGAGCTTCGGAGTGAGTGAGGAGCGATATTTATTTGGGCGTGACACAAGTATACATTTACTTTGCTTAAATTTGATGCAAAAAAAAAATGGCTATATGTAGTACTATAATTTTAGTACTGTGATTGTATTTTATAAGGTTTTGCCAGCGGTGGTACAGCGCAACGCGTTATTTATTAAAGAAAATTATGATGATCATAACAGCGTACTGCATTTCATTCTCATAATGCCGCAAAAACACAAGCGGGGCTGAATGACAAGGACATCTGCTTACGCAGTAGCATGTCCTGACAATGTTTTAATTTTATAGTCATCTAGTTTCATTTATTTCGGTATTATCTACTACAAATTTAGAGAACACAAAATGTAAGATGACCCAAAACCCTACAAGTTGGCAAAACTCAAAATATTTGAGGTAATCAGTCATCACATTTTTTAATTAATGATCTTTCCAATTTTAAGTAAACAGAACTATAAATTTTTGAGTTTCTTGAACAAATAAAAAAAAATCTTGCAGACCATCCAGCACAGGAATCGAACCCGGCTTTCCGCATGGCTGGCAAAACACTTACCACTGCGCCACGAGGTCTCTATAGATTTTACATTGGTAGAAGTTTTACTTAAGTTATTGTTACTTACGTACTCAAAATTATTACTCAATTATTTAGGTTAACAGTACTCTATGTTTAATTACTTTTGGCATTTGGGTTTAGTGTACACGCGTAGGCTTTCTAATTACACATGATAAAATCTAAAGGCTCACTGTGTTAACATTTACTTTGCTTAAATTCGATACTAATAAAATTTAATTCTACATTTGTACTGTAATTTTAGTACTGTGATTATGAATTTGTTTAGGTACAATTTTACACTTGATTTTATCCGCTACTATTTGCAGCTCTAAAGGAGTTGCGGCTCATTAATCCTTGAGAAAATGAACTAAGGTCTGACGCGTCGGTCTATAGTTATATAGCGCCACTCAGTGGTAAAAGCCAGCAACTGCATAAAGTCGCAGTGAGGTGCAGCGACAAAACTAGAAAACTGCTCGTCACACATCTGTACAAGACCTCTGATAATCTCCCTCGATCTGGGGCTCCAAGCAAAATCTCACCCCGTGGGGTCAAAATTATCAAAAGAACTGTGAGCAAAAATCCCAGAACCACACGGGGGGACCTAGTGAATGACCTGCAGAGAGCTGGGACAAAAGTAACAATGCTTATGACCCATCTTTTACTCCAGTGTGGTTACCCGTTCTAAATCAGTTTAATCCTGTTTTTCTCCCTCATTTGCGTGATATAATCACTCATTTGAAACCAACTTATTGACTCATTAAACATACCTTTAATACAATTGCTCCTACCATTTTAACATTAATTTATCATAGTCTTGAAACTGGAATTGTTCCTGATGCTTATAAACATGCTGTTGTTACCTCCAGTGCAAAAGCCCAAGATTGACCCCACAGATCTGACAAATTTAGTCTCCCCTTACTTGTGGGGTACCACAGTGTTCCATCCAATAACGACATGTTATCGACATCATAAGGGTACATTAATGGCCGTTAAGGAACTTTGTTTCTCCATTCAATCAGTTTTTGTTCTGTTGGGTGCATGGGCATGCAAAATAATAATAAGAATAATAATAGTGTATATACACACACACACACACACACACACACACACACACACACACTATAGTATATAATAATACTATATAGCTGTTGACTTCATCTTTTTTTTTCTGGGTTGCCACAATATAATTTCAATTACAAAAACAGATTGGCAAAGCTTATTCCACTTTGTTCATGTCATGTCAATATTTACAATGACATTAACATATTTGCATTGAGTTTAATCATGTAGCACTTTAACATTCATAGCAAAACCAAAGATGATACTACTACTACTACTACTACTACTACTAATAATAATAATAATAAAAACATAGCACTAAAACTTCTACAAATAATAAATATCATTATTATTATTATGAATGTAGAAACCGCAGTCAAAGAAGAATCATTACTGATACAAAAAAAGGGAGAGAAGTTGTTGAAGAATAAAACCATATCTGTATTTACAGTTTGAGCTTGACACGTTTATGAGCTCTCTTGCTTACTGTCAATAGCAGCTTCAGTAAATTGAAAAAAAAATATGAAAAAAACTGCATCCGTAATGTGCATCATATGCCTGAGAACATCACAGCTTCCTCAGGACGCACATTCTTAAATGGCCAGTTCTGTAGTATAATCAGGCCAAATAAGGAGCCTGCATGGGGTACTCGTCTGAGGGTGGGGCATGAGATCAGGCAGACTACCAACACCCTCTCCCGTATGAATGCCATCACAAAGACCCTGACATCACTTCTTCCAGTGCATCTTTTAGTCATGAGTCATAAGCCATGCCTATACTATACCCATACTATGATAAGAAAAAAAGGTGGAAGGATCCCCAATTTTCTCAATGTTCCCTCATGCTTGAACTGAAGACCTCATCATTTCTAACAGAAGGGTCCAATGTTACCCACAACATTACCCTCCTTTCTGGAAAGGCACAGGAGTGGGGAAGCGCATTATGGGATGATCATGTTCCCTTCTGCTTCACGTGTAAAAAAGTAAAAAAAAAAAATTAAATCACAGATGAAATAAGAAAATTTTGACCATTAATTCATGGGCTATCAGGCAGACACCGTAATACTCAAGCTACACCAGAGATCCCACTACATCTCTGACTATGCCATCAACTATCAGACTCTGACTTCCTCTTGTGGCTGGGGTAAGCACCCACATTTCAGCGCATACCTTAGTGGACTCCAAATGAAGACCAAAACTACTTCGTCTTTCCCTTCATGTCTTCCCAATTCAAGACTGCCCTCACATCTTTAAATCAACCATTCATTGTTCAGGTGCTTGACAGCAACAAATTTGTCCTGATCACTCATTACCCTGCTCCCATTACTTTGGAATTTTCTTGGATCCCATTTAGATTATGACAGTCTTGCACAGCTCTATTACAGGCACTTAAACAGTTGTGATTGAAGAAGTGTGATTAGGATAACCTCATGCAGCAGAGTCCCGCATCTAGGAGATTGTGCATAAAGCTTTCACACAACTGGCTCTAATTTTAAACCATGTAATAACTACAACAACCACTATCAAACAAACATAATCCAGGACTGAGTAAGCTTTATGCAACAGGTTAATTACTGCATCATCCACCTCTATATGGTTCCGGTGCAGAAACCGCAAAGGGTCCAGTAACCAGGGAACTGTGGTAAGCTAGGAAAGGGGGGCGAGTTGAAATGAGCTTAAGATGGCATCACAGTGTGTATTGTCATGTTTATTGGAGCTACAGAGCAAGGACAGACTGATGAAGCTGCCATAGTTCAAATTGTTCCAGGTGTTTAAAACCCTGAACTGTAGGAGGACAGAACATACTACATTAAAATTATTAAAGAACATATTAAATTCCTTCACACTCTCCAAACCTCAGTCCAACATTGTATTAGTCAGTCAATCACTTCATCAATGTCCTCACCATGTGTTTCACATAGTGCATCGCAGTTTGTGGCCCTAAAGCAGACCCTCAAGGACATGTACCTTGAGAAAACTTATTTTCCTCTCCTTCAGTATGCGTGCGTAGATGCTTATTAAAAGAACTGATTCGAGAAAAATTCTTTCCACACATGGAGCAGTAATACGGCTTCTCTCCAGTATGAATGCGCTGGTGTTGTTGAAAATTTCTCAAATTACTAAAACTCTTCCCACACTCTGAGCAGTAATATGGCTTCTCCCCAGTGTGACTACGTAGATGTCGCAGAAGAGTGCCGTTTTGAGTAAAACTCTTCCCACACTGTGAACAGTGAAACGGTTTGTCTCCAGTGTGAATGCGCTGGTGGTGTTGTAAATTCCTCAAATTACTAAAACTCTTCCCACACTCTGAGCAGTAATATGGCTTCTGCCCAGTGTGAATACGCTGATGTTCTCGAAGAGAGGCCGTTTGATTAAAACTCTTCCCACACTGTGAACAGTGAAATGGTTTGTCTCCTGTGTGAATGCGCTGATGTTGCTTGAAAGAATGCTTTTGATTAAAACTCTTCCCACATTGTGAGCACTGATGCGGCTTCACTCCTGTATGGATGCATTGGTGTGCTTTTAAATTTCTCATGTAAACAAAACTCTGTCCACACTGTGAGCACTCATACGGCTTCTCTCCTGTATGAGTGCGCTGATGTTGTTGGAGACGATATTTATGAATGAAACTCTTTCCACACTGTGAGCATTGATGTGGTTTCTCTCCCGTATGAGTGCGCTGATGTTGTTGGAGACGATATTTATGAATGAAACTCTTTCCACACTGTGAGCATTGATGCGGTTTCTCTCCCGTATGAGTGCACTGATGTTGTTGGAGACGATATTTATTAATGAAACTCTTCCCACACTGTGAGCACTGATGCGGTTTCTCTCCCGTATGAATGTATTCGTGTAATTTCAAATCTCTCATGTAAACAAAACTCTTTCCACACTGTGAGCACTGATGTTGTTTGTCTTGTCTGTGGATGAGCTGGTGTGCTGTGAGGTACCTCTCTTGACTAAAACTCTTTCCACACTGCGAGCACTGATACGGCTTCTCTCCTGTATGAGTGTGCTGATGTTGTTTGAGACGATATTTATAAATGAAACTCTTTCCACACTGTGAGCACTGATGTTGTTTGTCTTGTCTGTGGATGAGCTGGTGTGCTGTGAGATCCTTCTCTTGACTAAATCTCTTTCCACACTCTAAGCAGTGGTGAAGGTCTGTCTGAGATTCTTCTTGACTAGTCATAGTACAAAGAAAAAGTATTTTGTTCTTCTTAATCTCTGGTTAAGGAAAGAAAATAGATTTCAGCATCATGAAAAATACAAAACATTGTACAATAGCAAATATATATATACTTAATGACTTCATTTAATTTAATTTAGTGTATTATTATTATTTTCTAGTACTGCAGAAACTATTACCTAAACAGAGCTCTATTTAGGATCCAGTCAGTAACTGTTTAGACTTTAACTTACCTCAGAATTAGTGAGTTAGTCCTCTCCAAATGCTGTTATTATTTTAACTTTTATTAAATTAAACACATATATATTGTCTTCAGACTGCAGTGCACATCTGATCCCCTCATCAATACATAGCAGCATTGTGAAATCAGATTAATTCGTTTCTCGAATATGCATGTAAGGGCATTTCATAAATTTTACAATCTACCCACATTTACATACATAAGGATACATTAAAAATTTACAGGAAAACGCATTTTTTCTTTCTTTCCAATTACAACAGAATTAACACATTTTCCATTTATAACTTTAAACCAACCTTAAAAACTACATACCAAATCTGACACATCTGACCCCTATACATACACAAATAACAGTGTTTTCACTGAGAAATAGGAGCAACATAAATACAAAATGGCGACTTGCCGACCTGCCTTTAGCGCTTATGTTAAACTCCATAAAACTGCCACAAACTTAATTTAGCGATAAAAACCAAACAAAAATACCATAATAATGTAACATAGTTTCCATGAAATGACAAACATTTACATTACAACAAGATAAAATGAAATATTCTCAGAAGCAACTCTGTGTACAACTTACCCTCATCAATACACAGCAGCATTGTGAGGAGGGGGCGGGGCGAACTACGGGAACACAGGAGGCACAAAAAGGGCGATGCGCAAGTTTATAATTGCCACAGAAAATGAATAAGAATGACTGCAAAATGTGTTCTCAAAATGATAAAATTCACAAATATTAAATAAAATCTTTAAATGAATAAAAATCACAATACAATTTGAAAATATTATACTTTTAACAAAGTGCAATTCTAACTCCGTTACACATACTAATAGAAAGACTGGAAAACTGGGTCGGGCTTTCAAATCACTGGTACCCAAATCAAGTAGGCTTTTTATTGTCATTTCAACCATATACAGTTCACTACATAGTGAAAGGAAACAACGTTCTTCCAGGACCAAGGAGCTACAAACATGCAACAACATAAATTAACAACACACTTTACCGGAACCAGCTGGCTAACTAAGGGATCTAATTAGCTGACTGGCTCAGATATGACAGATTTACATTTTTAGGTCAACCTAAAAACTATCAATTTCTATATAAAAAATACACAATAGACAACAAAATGCACAAGCAAGTGTGCAAACAAAGAGCTACATGACAAACACAACAATGTAACACGTTACAGTACCTTTTTTGTTTGTTTGTTTTCTTTTTTAGTGATGAGTTGAGGTAGTGGGAAGCTGCTACTCTTCCCACTACTGCAGTTTTACTGCAGTTTTTGTGAAATACAATGCAGTACAGTGCACTTGTATTGAAATATGATTCTGTAACGTTGTCCATTGTAAAATAATAATAATAATAATAATAATAATAACTTCAGCTCCTGCAGCCTCTGGGATAAAAACTGCAGTTATACTGCAGTTTTGTAAAGTACAATGAAATACTATTTATTCAGTACTATTTCAGTTAAATGCTGTTGGAATGTAGTTGTATTAAAATATTATTCTGTAACTTTGTAGTTATTGAACAGTTAATCCTGCACTGAATCCTGCAGTCCTTAACTAGGTTATTCTATTATTATTATTATTATTATTATTGTGTTTATAGTTTGAACATTTAGAAATATAGGATCCTACTAAATTGATTCAGTTAAGTGATGTGTGTCTCAATTGTAGTTTGTGATTCTGACTTCTGAATGCCAGGGTCATCTTATTTTCAGGCACAGACAAACAGAAACCAGTTGGGAGCAGGTACAAGCAAATAGCGTTTGTGGAAGGAAAACAATAACGTCTTCCTCTTATACTCTTCCACTGTAAAACTGAGACGTGCTTAAATATGCACCACTGTACGATTTGTCCTCACCAACCAGTAAGACTACAAGATCACATCTAATCCTCAGACAGAGTTTGAACTATAGAGCGCGCGATGCAGTCCCGAAACGAAAGCTCATAAACGCCGAGAAAGAGACACTAACGGTTTGTGTATGTCGTTAATGAGAAACTCAGACAGGATGGAGTACTATAACTATCTTATAGACTTTATTGTTGATAAAACGGTACACATTCGCGACATATCAGAATTAAATCAAGATGACAAGTTTCTAGTCTTTTCTAATTTCAAAAAATTCTAGTTGGAAGAATCTAGAAAGGGGGCGTGTCGTCTTGTGGAGGAGGAACACAGCCGAACCAGAGCGATGGCTTTGTCACATCATTCAGTTAAGTGGTGAGTGGGACCTTAAGTTACTTTTATTATTTTACAATACAAAGTTATTTAACTAGTTATTGTATTCTATCGCTATGCGGTGTTAATGGCATTGTCCTAAATGTGTGCGTGTTTTCTAATGTTAACCGCTATACTGTTAGCATGCTAGCTAGGTTAACCTGAGGTAGCCCACTGCTAGCATTGAATTCAGTTGTAAATATATCGCTCAGTTTAACTATAGACCATATAAGTGCAAGTTGATTTCTTAATGTGTAACACTACACAATGTGAGAGGAGTTAAGAAGCGAATAAAAATTATTCGGCTGTAAACGTCCTGTGTTTGTTTCTATAGTCGTCCATCAGCCCTTACTCGAGAGAGAAGATCGAGAGGAGGACTGTGTTCCTCTCTAGTGTTCCTCTTATCACCTCAGAGCAGACTCTGGGAAAGGGGAAGAGGGAGAAGGCCAAGAGGTCAGCATTAGACCCTGGGCAGACTTCACTCCTGGTAGGAAACATAGTTTTTCTCATCCCTTTATTTTCCTTTACTAAAAACAAATTTTAAGTTTGTATCCTTTTTTTAAGTCATTCAGATTTGGCTGGGTGCGTAATAAGATTTTTTTGTGGGGTGTGGGGTTCTCAGAACACATTTATATTTTTGCTTAATCAGTCTTAAACTTGTTTGTCTTCATGTTTCAGAAAGACATCAAGAGGTGGACATCACTCTGTGGAACAAAGGTGTGGTTGGATTTTACCTGATAAAATATTACAGGATTATCTAAACTCTCACACAGTCTACCAACGGTCCACTTTCTTTTTATGAATCCAATG
This sequence comes from Clarias macrocephalus, assembly GCA_011419295.1. NCBI lineage: Eukaryota > Metazoa > Chordata > Actinopteri > Siluriformes > Clariidae > Clarias > Clarias macrocephalus. The sequence continues at coordinate 124,836 of JAAGKR010001230.1, forward strand.
GTGCTCATTCGGACAACAAAACACTTCTCTGAGGTTTCTTCTTGATAAGCATTTACTTTATTTGTTGTCTTTTGTTAATAGAATCTGCAAAGCCTCAAACTCCGCACATGGCGCTAAGGAGACCCTCCCAGCCCAACAAACAGCGGCTGTTAGAGGTGAGTAAATTGAGTTAATATTTTAATATTTGGTCATTCCATATATAATCAACCAGAGTGATTATAAGTCTGAATCTCTAAACCAATGCCCAATGCCAGAGTCATCACATTCACATTACATTCTGAAATCTTAATTAATTAACAGAGTCAAAAACAGCAAACTCGAGCCATTATTTAGCAATAGTTTAGGTCATAATGACAGAAATAGATTGTTTCTCAGTAAAACATGTAATGTTGAGTATATATGGAATTATTTCATTTTTATTATTCAAATGTGTTTTTTACACACCTCATAATGAATATTTGTCTTGCTGTTTGCTTTTCAAGAATGCCTTTAAAGTGAAGGAAGGGAAGGTGAAACGGTTTATTCAAACAAAGTTGAAGAATGAAGGGGCGTCAAACCTCTCCAGGCTTCCAGCTACACACCTCAAGCCTTGTAATATATTCACATACTTGACCAGTCAAATACTGATTGACAGCAGCGTCTCACAGCAGCAGCACTGTTGAACAGTAATATTGCTAAGTGTTAAAGTGCTTTCATGGTCTGTCTTTGGTTGTTTTTAATGTTTTAAGTGTGTTGCTTTATTGATTTTTTTAAATTAAATAATAAAATGAATTGCAATCATTTTGTTTTAATGTAGTTGTATTACACTACATCACACATTATAGAAATACTTTAAGTAATTTTTCAGCTTTATTCAAATTGCATAGACCCGTACATTTATTTGCAGTACAACTACTATTTTAACTGCAGTAACTGTTTAATATTAACTGTAGTATCGCAGTATTACTGCATTATATTGCAGGATTATTGTAGTATTACTGCAGTATTATTGCAGTATTACTGCAGTCGTTATTGCATCATATGTACTGCATATGTAGAAAACTGCAGTTTTGACACTTGAAAACTGTAGTTATTTTTTGTAAGGGACAATTGATATTGTGACAAAAATATTCTGTGCAAATAGCAAGTGAAATAAATATTGTGCAAAAATTGCAAAGAGCAGCACAGGTAGGTATGTATGAACAAATTGAGATGGATGTACCCTGCTGAAAAATCCAGCATAGACCAGCATGATTTATATGCTGGTCTATGCTGGTGAACCAGCATAACTGATGGAAGACCAGCATATCTACACTGATGAAACCTTACCACCGGCATTGGTCTTGCTAGTTAGTGCTGGTCTGGTGCTGGTTTAGCTGGTGAATCAGCATAACTGACGGAAGACCCGCATGCCTGCTGAAAAATCCAGCATAGACCAGCATGATTTATATGCTGGGCCACCAGCAAGGTTTTGGTAGTTAAAATTGGTTACCATTTTAGCTCATTATCTTGTTTTTTAATAGCTAGTACTGAAAATAATGTGTGATGTAAATACATGGACTGTGTAGTGTCTTTAAATGCATTTGCAAAGAAAATAAACAGGGTGCGCTTTCTGCCGTCTCAGTCTCCCCGAAAATAGTTCGATATGGTACAATTCCCAAACCAGACAGTGATGTAGCTGCTCAGGATGCTCTCAAGAGTTCCTCTATAGAAGTTGGTGAGGATTGGTGATGGAAGCTGTGTCTTTCTTAGCCTTCCCAGGCTTTCTTGTGCAGAGAGCACACCCAGGAACACCCAGGAATTTTGTGCTCTTGACGATCTTCACAGAAGAGCTGTCGATGCTGAGCGAAGCGTTATCGCTCTGTGTCCTCCTGAAGTCAACAACCACTTCTTTTGTCTTATCGAAGTTCAGCGACAGGTTGTTGTCTTTACACCAGTCCGTTAGCCTCTGCACTTCCTCTCTGTACGCTGACTCGCCGTTCTTGCTGATGAGACCCAGCATCGTCGTGTCATCAGCAAACTTGATGATATGATTTGAGCTGTGTGTCGCTACACAATCATGAGTCAGCAGCGTGAACAGCAGGCGACTGAGCACGCAGCCCTGGGGGGTCCCAGTGCTCAGGGTGGTGGTGCTGGAGGAGCAGTCCCGATCCGCACTTCCTGAGGTCTTTCGGTCAGAGAGTCCAGGATCCAGTTACAAATAACTCAGGTCATACTTAGAAGGGAGAGGTTATCATGTCAGTATAACAAGCATAGGTCTATGTGGATGTCCATGAAACGCTCAATTCTTGCACCACTCCTGTTTAGCCTGTATATGCTCCCACTATGTCAGATAATGAGAAAGAAACAAATTGCCTATCACAGCTAAGATGATACCCAGATTTACCTAGCCTTATCTCCAAATGATTATAGCCACATAGACTCCCTCTGCCAAGGCATTGATGAAATTAACAATTGGATGTGCCAAATTTTCTTCAGTTAAACAAGGAGAAAACTGAAGACATTGCATTTGGAAACAAACATGAAACTCTGAAGGTGAATGCATACCTTCACTCTAGGGGTCAAACAAGAAAAAATCAAGTCGAGAATCTTTGGGTGATTCTGGAGACAGACCTTAGTTTCAGTAGTCATGTCAAAGCAGTAACTATATCATCATAGTATCATTTTAAAAGCATTGCAAGAATTAGACGTTTTGTTTCCAAGCAAGACATGGAGAAACTTGTCCATGCCTTCATCACCAGCAGGTTGGATTATTGTGATGGTCTCCTCACTGTACTTCTCAAGATGACCATTAGACAGCTGCAGCTCATCCAGAACACTGCTGCCAGAATTCTGACTAGGACCACAAAATATGAGCACATCACACCAGTCCTCACGTCCTTACACTGTATGTACTTCCTGTAACATTTAGGATAGATCGTACTCATTTATGAATCACTCAGTGGCCTATGACCTAAATACATTGCAGATATGCACACTGAATATAAGCCTAACAGACACTCAGATCATTAGAATCGAGTCAGTTAGAAATACCAAGGGTTCACACAAAACAAGGGGAGTCTGCTTTTAGCTATTATGCTGCCCACAGTTGGAATCAGATGAGATCAGATGTGCAAAAACATTAGTCACGTTTAAATCTAGACTTAAAATTCATCTGTTTAGCTGTGCATTTATTGAATGAGCACTGTGCTACTGTACGTCCGAACTGACTGCACTATTCGATGTTTTTCTAATATTTTAACTGTTTTATTTTAATTTGAAATAAAATTTTTATTCATTTTAAATGCTTAACTGCAAACAGTTTTTATTTTAAATCAAATTCTAAATAATTTTAAAAGTTTTATTGCTGTTATTTTCTATTTCATTTTATGATTATTTTCTTCTCTTTTATGGAAAGCATTTTGAATTACCATTGTGTATGAAATGTGCTATACAAATAAACTTGCCTTGCCATTACAATTTTAAACTATATTTTAAACAGTCATCTTTGATAATTTACTAAGGCATTGTTTAAATAAACAGATATCTGGTCAAGCGTTAGATTTCTGCCCAAGATCTGTGACACTGAAGTTTGTATCTTCTCCCACCATGCCCATCACTCCGGTATGGGCTACATCTGGACTCATGAGATCACATGACTTTTATCCATCGGTCCAAAGTCCAGTCTTTATGCTCCCTAGCCAACTGGAGCCTTTTTTCTGATGAGTCTCACTAACAAGTGGTTTTCTTATGGACACACTTGTTTGTTTGTGTGTGGAAATGCTCTTACTGTTACTATTATACATAGCTATGGTTTTTACTGTTGATTTTTTACCATGAAATTTCACCAAGCGTTTAAGTGATCTTCATTCATGATTTATTTTCTGACCCACTACATTCAGCACTATCCTTTCCGGGCTTAATAATGCATTGAAGAGTCCGTAAGTCAGTTCCGGTAATTTAAAATCTCCGGAATTGTTTTTGCTTGCTGCATCCAAATAATTTGTTCTATCAAACATACTGGTGAACCTACGCCACTCTGTTTGCGCCAAAAACCCAAGTTAAACGCTGTAGGCACATGGAAAAATGAGGAGACTTATCATTAAGATTCAAGGCTCACACTCATCACCAGCTCATTACTTCTGGACTCTTACCTGGGGGTCATTATATTGCATGCCGTTAATTGCACCCTATCTATCAATGGGTTCCACCCTTGTGCCGTCGCACTCATCTCAGGTGCCTGGTCTTCTGTTTTCCACTGAGACACGCATTGGAGCCCGAGGACGACTCGGTCCAGAACATGATGGCTTTGGTTAAAGCTTTTTTCATTTATACAATGTTCGGATTACTAAACCGTGCGAGCGGATTAATAAACAGAGCACACTGATTGGTTTACTGGTGTTGTGTCGAAGTTGGTTCTCCCATCAAAATGTGTTATTCTTATCCCCAGCTTAGTGAAACAGAGAAAAGCTTGTCCGCCAGAGGTTGTGCACAGACCACAGAGCTTCTGCAGATTATAAACTTAACATTAATACCATTTTTTAATGCCTGGAATGTAAGAGACGGTGATGTTCCTCATTATAATGCGCTGTATTGTTTGGTAAAAACTCTATACACTACTCAATAAATTATTGAATTATGATTCAAAGAATCCTTAATTTACCGTTAACACTTGATGTTTTATCCAATTTATCCTATTATTAGCAATAACCTTAACACCAAAAACATTAACACATTTCCATTGATTATCAAATATACTGCAGTAAACAAAGGTAACTTAGGCAAATTAAGTATGTAATGAAACACACTGTAATGCAATCACTAGTTTTATTTATTTATGAGTTCATTTTAAGTAGCATAAAAAACATGGGTTGTGTTTAAAGTGATTAAAAAACAATACAATGCATTTTAGGATATAGATATGGAGAATTTCTTTATCATATGATATTCATTCCAGCGATTAAAAAACGGTAAGAATGTCAAATTGTTCTCACCAGATGATCCCTGTAGATCCGTGAAAAACTGTTAAAACAGAGGGAACTAAATATTTTCCTGATTTGATTGAAAACAACCACCACAATTCAAGAGTTCTATTTAACAGATTAAACACTGTTATTAACCCCCAAAGCAGTATCTGCCATGATATCACCCTGAATAAGTGTGAGAATCTCCTGACATTCTTTATAAATAAAATCAATGACATTAGAGCACTTATTACACCTCCTGCTTATGACCCATCTGTTCCTCCAGTGTGGTTAACTGTTCTAAATCAGTTTAACCCTGTTTTTCTTTCTCATTTGCATGATATAATCACTCATTTGAAACCAACTTATTGACTCATTAAAGAGACCTTTAAAACATTTGCCTGTAAAATTGAAATTTGCCTACCATGTTAACATTAATTAATCGTAGTCTTGAAACTAGAATTGTTCCTGATGCTTTTAAACATGCTTTTGTTCAGACTCCACTGCAAAAGCCCAAGATTGACCCCACAGATCTGACAAATTTCAGTCCCCCCTTACTTGTGGGGTACCACAGTGTTCCATCCACTAACAACACGTTATCGACATCATAATGTTACATGAATGGCCATTAAAAAACTCTTTGTTTCTCCATTCAAGCAGTTTTTTTCCGTTGGGTGCATGGGCATGCATATATATATAAATATATATATAAACACACATTAATTATATATGAATATGAATTATTATTATTATTATGAATGAAAAAAGTGCAGTCAAAGAACAATCATTATTGATACAAAAAAGTAGAGAAGTTGTTGAAGAATAAATCCATATCTGTATTTACAGTTTGAGCTTGACACGTTCATGAGCTCTGTTGCTTGCTATCAATACTGTAGGCATCTAAGAGAGATTAACACATTAGCGGCTTCAGTAGGCACGCAAAACCTGAAATTTAAACATGATTGCATCATACATGTAATGTACATCATGTGCCTGAGAACGTCACAGCTGGCCGAGGTCCCATTCCTTGAGACGGTCATTCTTAATGGCCACATCTGTAGTATAATCATGCCAAATAAGGAGCCAGTATGGGGTACTCATCTGCGGGTGGCATGAGATCTGGCAGATTACCAACACCCTCCAGTGTCAGAGACCCTGACATCACTCCTTCCAGTGCAATCTTTTAGTCATGGGCCATGCCTCCTCACACTGCCTACTATGATGAGGATCCTTCCACCTTCTGTTCTTATCTTTCTCCATGTTCCCTCAAGCTTGAACTGAAGACCTCATCATTCCCCACAGAATGGTCCAATGATGCCCACATCATTACCCTCCTTTCTGGAAAGGCACAGGAGTGGGGAAGAGCATTATGCGATGATCATGTTCCCTGCTGCTTCACGTGTAAAAAAAATAAAATAATAATACAAAAATGTTAAAAATCACTGACGAAATAAGAAAAAAAAATACCATTAATCCATGGGCTATCAGGCAGACAGCTTAATACTCAAGCTACACCAGAGATCCCACAACATCTCTGACTATGCCATCAACTATCAGACTCTGACTCCCTCTTGTGGCTGGATTGAGCACCCACATTTCAGTGCATGCTTTTGTGGACTCAAAAGGAAGACCAAAACTACTTCGTCTTTTCCTCCATGTCTTCCCAATTCAAGACTGCCATCACATCTTTAAATCAACCATTCATTGTTCAGGTGCTTGATGGCAGCAATTTGTCCCGATCACTTATTACCCTGCTCCCATTACTTTGGAATTTTCTTGGATCCCGTTTAGATTATGACAGTCTTGCACAGTTCTATTACAGGCACTTAAACAGTTGTGATTGGATAAGTGTGATTAGGATAACTTCATGCAGCAAGTTAAACAGTAAGCTTTATGCAACAGGTTAATTACGGCATCATCCACCTCTATATGGTTCTGGTGCAGAAACTGCAAAGGGTTCAGTAACCAGGAAACTGTGATAAGCTAGGAAAGAGGGGCGAGTTGGAATAAGCTTAAGATGGCATCATTGTGTGTATTGTCATGTTTATTGGAGCTACAGAGCAAGGACAGATTGAGGAAGCTGCCACAGTTCCAATTGTTCCAGGTGTTTAAAACCCTGAACTGGAGGAGGACAGAACATACTACATTAAAATTATTAAGGAACATATTAAATTCATTCACGCTCTCCAAACCTCAGTCCAACATTGTATTGGTCAGTCAATCACTCCACCAATGTCCTCACCATGTGTTTCACATAGTGCATCCCGGTTTGTGGCCCTAAAGCAGACCCTCAAGGACAAGTACCTTGAGAAAACTTTTTTTCCTCTCCTTCAGTATGCGTGCGTATATGCTTATTAAAAGAGCTGATTCGAGAAAAATTCTTTCCACACATGGAGCAGTAATACGGCTTCTCTCCAGTATGAATGCGCTGGTGTTGTTGGAAATTTCTCAAATTACTAAAACTCTTCCCACACTCTGAGCAGTAATATGGCTTCTCCCCATTGTGACTACGCAGATGTTGCAGAAGATTGCCGCTTTGAGTAAAACTCTTCCCACACTGTGAACAGTGAAACGGTTTGTCTCCAGTGTGAATGCGCTGATGTTGCTGGAAATTGCTCAAATTGCTAAAACTCTTCCCACACTCTGAGCAGTAATATGGCTTCTCCCCAGTGTGAATACGCTGATGTTCTCGAAGAGAGGCCCTTTGATTAAAACTCTTCCCACACTGTGAACAGTGAAATGGTTTGTCTCCTGTGTGAATGCGCTGATGTTGCTTGAGGGAATCCTTTCGATTAAAACTCTTCCCACACTGTGAGCAGTGAAACGGTTTGTCTCCTGTGTGAATGCGCTGATGTTGCTTGAGAGAATCCTTTTGATTAAAACTCTTCCCACCCTGTGAACAGTGATACAGCTTGTCTCCAGTGTGAATCTGTTGATGCTGTTGAAAATGATTCCTGTTAATAAAACCCCTTCCACACAGTGAACACTGATACAGCTTCTCTCCTGTATGGATGCGTTGGTGTGCTTTTAAATTTCTCATGTAAACAAAACTCTTTCCACACTGTGAGCACTGATGTGGCTTCTCTCCTGTATGGACGTAATTGTGTGTTTTCAAATCTCTCATGTTAGCAAAACTCTTTTCACACTGTGAGCACTGATGCGGCTTCTCTCCTGTATGAGTGCGCTGATGTTGTTGGAGGCGATATTTATGAATGAAACTCTTTCCACACTGTGAGCACTGATGCGGTTTCTCTCCTGTATGAATGTATTTGTGTAATTTCAAATCTCTTATGTTAACAAAACTCTTTCCACACTGTGAGCACTGATGTGGCTTGTCTTGTCTGTGAATGAGCTGGTGTGCTGTGAGGTACCTCTCTTGACTAAAACTCTTTCCACACTGTGAGCACTGATACGGTTTTTCCCCTGTATGAGTGTGCTGATGTTGGTTGAGATGATATTTATTAAGGAATCTCTTTCCACACTGTGAGCACTGATGTTGTTTGTCTTGTCTGTGGATGAGCTGGTGTGCTGTGAGGTACCTCTCTTGACTAAAACTCTTTCCACACTGTGAGCACTGATGCGGCTTCTCTCCTGTGTGAGCACGCTGATGTCTCTGGAGAAGACATTTATAAATGAAACTCTTTCCACACTGTGAGCACTGATGTTGTTTGTCTTGTCTGTGGATGAGCTGGTGTGCTGTGAGATCCTTCTCTTGACTAAAACTCTTTCCACACTCTAAGCAGTGGTGAAGGTCTGTCTGAGATTCTTCTTGACTAGTCATAGCACAAAGAATATGTCTTTTGTCCTTCTTTATCTCTGGTTAAAGAAAGAAAATAGATTTCAGCATCATGAAAAATACAAAACATTGTACAATATCAAATTATATATATATATATACTTAATGACTCATTTAATTGCATTTAATTTAGTGTATTTTTCTTTTCTAGTACAGCAGACACTTTTAGCTAGACAGAGCTCTATTTAGGATCCACTCAGTAACTGTTTAGACTTTAATTTACCTCAGGATAAGTAAGTTAGGCCTCCCCAAATGCTTTTATTATTTTAACTCGATCTTATTTAAGCTTCTCTGTAAAACTGCAGGTAGAAACAGCGACATGTAGAGATAGTTTTAGCTTAGCTGGATAACTAGGCGTCCAGGCGGCACAACGTCTTCCGCTCTTCTTCTTCTTTGTCTTTTAGTTATGTGTTTGACTGCCCCCTACTGGACTGGATGGTGAACAGAACCATTAAGAAACTATTTACAGTGTGTTTTATCCTGTTTAAACCTAAAATATAGATTAAAATGACAGAGAACAGTGATTTCATAGCAACAGTTTCTCTATTTCTCTAAATCTTACCTCCCTCTGCTCTGATCTAGCACCTAAACAAAGACTACACACCATTAAACTACACAACCACTTAAACTTAAATGGATATCTGGACAGTTTTCAATCTGGTTTCCGAGAGCATCAAAGTACAGAGACGGTGATCATGAAGATAATAAATGATATTAATTTAAATTCTGATTCTGTAAAAATATCAGTGTTGGTACTGCTAGATCTTTTTGTGTTTGACACTGTCGATCATAACATACGAATACAGACTGGAAAAATGGGTAGGGCTTCTGGAATGGTACTCAAATGGTTTAGGTCATACTTAGAAAGGAGAGGTTATCATGTCAGTATAGGAGAGCATAGGTCTAAGTGGACGTCCATATCACACGGAGTCCCACTGAATTCTTGCATTAGCCTGTTTAACCTTGCTGAATTCCTGTTTAGCCTGTATATGCTCCCACTAAGTCAGAGAATGAGAAAGAACCAAATAGCCTATCACAGCTATGCTGATGATACCCAGCTTTACCTAGCCTTATCTCCAAATGATTATAGCCTCATAGGCTCCCTTTGCCAATGCATTGATGAAATTAACAGTTGGATGTGCCAAAATTTTCTTCAGTTAAACAAGGAGAAAACTGAAGTCATTGCATTTGGAAAAAAAAACATGAAGCTTTGAACGTGATTGCACACCTTCACTCAGAAGGAAAAAATCAAGTCAAGAATCTTGGGGTGATGCTGGAGACAGACCTTAGTTTCAGTAGTCATGTCAAAGCAGTAACTAAATCATCATACTATCATCTCAAAAGCATTGCAAGGATTAGATGTTTTGTTTCCAATCACAACTTTGAGAAACTTGTCCATGCCTATATCACCAGCAGGTAATGGTCTCAACGGCCTCCACAAGATGACCATTAGACAGCTGCAGCTCATCCAGAATGCTGCTGCCAGAATTCTGACTAGGACCACAAAATATGAGCACATCACACCAGTCCTCACGTCCTTACACTGTATGTACTTCCTGTAACATTTAGGATAGATCGTACTCATTTATGAATCACTCAGTGGCCTATGACCTAAATACATTGCAGATATGCACACTGAATATAAACCTAACAGACACTCAGATCATTAGGATCGAGTCAGTTAGAAATACCAAGGGTTCACACAAAACAAGGGGAGTCCGCTTTTAGCTATTATGCTGCCCACAGTTGGAATCAGATGAGATCAGATGTGCAAAAACATTAGTCACGTTTAAATCTAGACTTAAAATTCATCTGTTTAGCTGTGCATTTATTGAATGAGCACTGTGCTACTGTACGTCCGAACTGACTGCACTATTC
>JAAGKR010001231.1:0-22257 GCA_011419295.1 Clarias macrocephalus
TCTCTCTCAACAGTGTCCTCTTCATTCTCACGATATTGCCTGCTTGCTGATTTCTCTCTCTCTCTCTCTTTCTCTCTAGCTACTCATCCTTTCCCCTCTAACATATAAACCGTAGCTCCCAGCACCCATGACTTTCACTCCAACCACACCAAGTTTCAGTAATGTTCGTGACTATGGTGTCAGATATTTGTTGAACGTTAAGAGTCATTGTTAAAGGGTTTACATAGTTTTGCTAATAGCTAACGTATGGATTATGAAAGAGATTTTCTTTGTACCAAACATCTAAAGTTTGTAAGGTCAATAAAATGTGATTTATATTTTTACTGTAGTGGTATCTGGTTGGTTTATAACGTCTAAAGTAAGGTCATCTATGAGCTTAGAACATAGAGACGAGCTACATTCATTGTTCATTGAATAAGCCCAGGCTGAGCATGTTGTAATATTTCCCCTTTTTCTGTAAAAAAAAAAAAAAAAATCATTAGTACTTTTAACAATGGTCATTGTTGCTAAGCACCTTTACAGAATTAAAAGCGAAGGTAAAGGAAAAGGGCATTTTAGGAATCCTAGCTATTTGCCTGTGGGGCACTGCACCCTCACACTGACCAGGAATATTCACTCTGGGAAACTGTCATATGAATTGTTCCGTCTAGGCATGCATATTGCAATCTGAGAAGAAAGAAACAAATCATAGTCGAAGCCTCATAAAGGCAACAACCCAGCAGGAGGCCTGATCTTGGATGACTGTCGTGATATAGTTGTGACTACATTGTGAAGACGTCCATCGTCAGAGAAACATCGAGACAACATTGAATTCAAACACAACGTTTCTGTAGCAAGCATTTATGTCGGCAAATATCCATTTACCATGACATCCATGTTTATGTGTATGATATCCTTAGTGTTAGAATGTTTAATTTAACTTCAGAAATATTACCATAAGGTGCATCTTCGCTCCCAAATTACTCTACTATTATGGTGCTTGTGGGGATTGTTGCTACGTACAGTACATATGTGCAGTTGCGAGCATCAACAGCACGTTCCCTCGTGGTCCTGTGGTAAGTACAACGTGCTCTCACTACTGCAAACAGAGTTAAGGTTTGGTATCAGTTTGGTATTAATGTTATCTTATAGTGTTAAGGTTATTTGTTTATTGATATTTCATCATCATGTAGTCAATGTAGTTTAACTTGGTCAACTTAATACCAACATGGCCCGACATCCTTAACGTTGTCACATTAATGTCACCACAACAACAACAATAATAATAATAATAATAATAATAATAATAATTTAAAAGATCCTGTTAAGAAAGTTTGTTGCATACTTCTTGTATCTGATTATAACGATGTGAACATACATTCCTAAGGAGGACAGTATTATCCATGTACCCATTTTGATCCAATCCATACTGATTGTTTATTGATTGATTGCACACACCGGATTTGCGGGTTACAACAACAACAGGTGATTTTTGTGTGTCAAAGATCAAGATAAGATAAGCTTAGATAAGATCTACTTTTATTCGTATAATAATTCATAGAAATTTTTATGTTACAGCGGCATAGAGAAACGTGCAAATAGAAAGCAGGGACAGAACAGTGAATAAATATTAAAGAAAAAGAACAGCAATGCAATACTTTCAAACGGTGCGCTAGGTCCAACAAATTGCACTAGGATAATATTGCACAATTGAAAATGGTGTCATTGCACAGCTGTTATTGCACAAAAATGTAAGATATTATATCTATTGTAACTATATACTTTATATACAGTATATATTTTGTATTATTTTGTTAACACACTCCATACAGTGCTTAACATCTGAAGTGAAATCAGTGCTCGACTTGTTCATTTCCTTCCACCAGCTTTATACAAGGCTGTAAACGTAACTGTTTTTTTGTCAAATCTTTGCGGTATTGCATGACCTAAAAAAAAAAAAAAGACAGTTATCCTTTGATGTCTTGTTGCTTAAAAGATAAAAGAAAAAAAAAAGAAAAAAAGAAAAACAATCCGCTATTTTTTGAGCAATTTCATTGATGTTCTTAAATCTATTTACCTTATATCGTTGTGCATCGTCTAGTAAAGTCTCTTCTGCGGTTACACTGTGAACTGAACTGTCTGTAAATTTTTAATCAGGCTCCATCCATTATGTGGCATCTCTGTGACAGGGAGCAGACCAGCAGGAAGCAGGAAAATCTAGAGAGCGAACTCATTTTTCGGGGATCCATGGAGACACGACCCAATTCTCAACGCATTCACAAGCGTTTTAATGTCACAAGCAGGTTTTTACCATTTTTATAACGTTATTGTGTTTTGTTTTTTCACGCTCAAACCTCCTTTGCATGTTGTAAGACTCGGTGGTGTAAACCATAAGGCGTGTTGTGCCAGAAAAATTCAAATTCAAATTCAAATTAAAAAAAATAAATAAAATAAACAGTCTTCTCAGTAATCTGTTTGTCATGTTGCTGGTGGCAGTGGTTAATATATTTGCAAATGCAGCCTCATTTTTGCAGCTCCACTTCTGTAATGCTTGACTGATTGGTGGTGACAGGGTAATTTTTCCAATCAGACAGTCTGAAATCTGATGACAGTTTGATATCCTTTACCGGACGAGCGGTATGTCGATCAAGCTGCCAAGACGCAAGTCCACTTACAGTGGTTTTGAGACAAGTCTCCGTCTGAGCTGTTAATGTTTGCCTCATGTGTCGGGATAAACTAACAGATTGACAGCTGCTGGCTGCATGAATTCTTCAACTTGGTACCGACAGATTATTTTTTTTTTTTTGGGTTTTGTTTTGTCATATTCAAAAAGCATCCATGCTGCATGCTTCACAAGATTTTCAGATCTCGTCCTCCGATACTTCATTATATCACATAACAGATGATGCGATCCCATTAGTCTCTCAAAACCTGCTGGTGAGAAATGTGTCATGTTAATTTCCCATACAAATATTGGAGTGTCAATTTGAGCAATGTGTCTAACTGGGGTTCCTATGAGACCTAGAACAGCTGTGCTTCCCAATAAAGTTTGGTTAACATAGAGAAATTGTTTGTGTGTGTATATGTGTTTGTGCGTCTGTCTGTCCATCCATGTCTGTGCATGTGTAACCAAATAGAGCTCTGTGATCGATTGGCGCTGCAGAGTAAATTCCCCAGTCTGGCTTGCCGGATCATACAAATGACAGTCAGTAACGAAAACAGAGGGTCTGCTGCTGGTGGACGCCGCGGCCTACAGAGAAACTGAACAGACTTTCCAAACACACTGGACCGTGGGAGAAATATAATATGAGCAACAACAGCAACAACAACAAGAAAAATATCCACGTCTACCAGGGAACTTATTTTCAGCCGTTAAAACATTTCTCAGTGTATGTCTGGTTATGAGGAAGTGATGATAAAGTGATTTTTTTTTTTTTTTTTTTTTTTGCACATTGGGAATGTATCTAGCACGGCACTGTTGTTTTTAACATTATGTACTCTGGCCATTTTATTAAACACACCTACATTAGTACACATTCTAGGTGCACAGGTAAATTCTAAAGCTTTTTTTTTTTTTAATTCACAATTTATTTCAATTATCCTTGGATGATTTTTAAAGTTTCTCTTTTAGCAAAACTGCTCCAGCTGATCCATGGCAGTCCTGTGGTGGGCTCGGTCTATCGATAAATGGGATGGAGGGAGCTGACACTCTGTGCATAGCATCAGGTGGACCTCAAGACAGTAACTGTAAATCTGTATTGTGATAAAAAAAGTGACCAATAGACTTAGATAAAAGAAGTAAACAGACGTCCATAGGTTTATGATCAAATGTAAGCACCAATTATTTATTTTTTTTTCGTTGCATTTGTTATGACTGGACTTGTTATTTCCCACTTTTCACATCGCCATCGAACCATCTTTAAACACGCCTTCTAAGAAATTTTCGGAACTGTTGGTCAATCTGAGGGCAGATTGTCAGCGACAAATAGAAAGGAAGCCTCCTCCCATCTTTTCTACCATTAACGGCATTATCGTTCAGTTTAAACATCAACAGGGTTCTGACCTCGGCAACCCGGACCTCCTGAAAGACTTCTGTTTGAAGATCTTTGAAGAACAATCCTCTCATTCTATGCCTAGGCAAGTTGCCGCCGCTTTTAAAGCCATTAAACTAAATTAAGAAAAGTGGTAGTAATATTAATTGCTCGTTATATTTGATTCAACTTACTTCATGTATTCTTTGTGTTTTTCTTGCGTAATACAAGAAAAAAAAGAAGATACAAGGTAGGTATAACTAATAACTCCATTTATCCATCTAGGAACCTTTTTAGTCCAACTAGGGACCATGACCATATTTATTCCCATTGTGTATGACCATGGTAGGACCTCTGGGTCAACATTCACATGCTCATTCACACACTATGGGAATTCGGAAATGCCAAACCTAATAAACTAGGCAAATTAATATACACCAATCAGCCATAGCATTAACATCACTGCAAGGTAAATTGAATCACAATGTTTATCACTTATATTGATATTACTTTGATGGCTTGAAGGTTTTTGATCCGGCCTCCCAATCTGATTGAGCACCCAGGAAATGCACCCGACAAACCGGTCCGATTTTTACAGAGACCCCACCCAGAAACCCACAACACCCGAAGGATCCACCGCTGACGTCCTGGTGCCACACACCACAGCACACACCCCGAGAGATCGCATTGAGCCACACCCCGAGGGGCTAGAGCAACCCGGCAGCACAAGGGAAACACAAAACCTACAGTAGTTGATTTTCATTTGAAAGGTTTTTAATGTATATTATGTGCCAGGATACATTTCTCTGAAGATGAAGAATCTTGGTCAGCTAATCAATATGTACTTTCTCAGCAAGCCTGAACCAGATGAACTTATCCTTTAGTAACTGACAGTGAGTTATTATAAGACCTTGTTAGCTTGTTCTTTATATAATTCCTACCATTTTATCATGCCAATTTGTCTTTGTGTACACACTATTCAGCATTTTCAGGGTTTGTTTCTGGGTGATTTTCAACTTTTTTTCTTCAAGGTTGCAAATAAAAGAAAAAAAGAAAAGAAAAGGCACAGCATGCTGCGTGAAGAGGAATCATTTCCAGATATTCAATAAAGCAGCGGATGCTTTAGACAATACACAATGCATATCAATGAGATTAAGACGGGCTTGGCGAACATTTAGTTAGAAAGCATATAGATAGAGCATTAAAATAGTATTAGTCATTTCCTGGTAGTAGAACAAATGAATTATGCAACGCATGTGCGCATTGTTCATATCTTAATCTTGTTCTGTCCCAGGAAGCTGGGATAAGTATTACACATGGGAGTAAATTTGTGGGAAAGACAGATCTCTTGGGACTCGACTGCAGAAGTGCTCAGTCCTCAGGGTAGAAACACTCCGCTATTACATGACCAATCAAAAACCACAGGCCTAAGTATCATAACTAGTGAGAAACAAGGGAGCTTGTTAATCTGCGTTCAGGGAATTCATTGCAAAGCGACTGCAGGAACAAAGCTTCCCTTCTGAAATACTGGCCTTTTGAAAATATTATAATCAGTAATCATATAATAATAATAATAATAATAATAATAATAATAATAATAATAATAATAATAATACAGGTCATGTCTTGTTAAACGGTAATGTGGATGAGCTTACTAAACCGTAGCTGTGGTTAGTACCAGCACTTTCTTTTTTTAGGCAGAATCGATGCACAGTGCTGCGTGAAATTAAGAACATCAGACTGAAATGCGACATTGTTTAAAAAAGCCACTACAGCCTGTTTATCTAATTATTTGCTGCACTGCCACTAAACATGACTGAGATCAAGTATTTAGTAGTCACCATCAATATACAGTAATGCATATGCCAATATGCTTGCCTGCAAAAAAAAAAAAAAAAAAAAGGTGGTAAAGCGGGGTTATGAAATATATCTTTTAAATAAACGCTGGTCACAATATTACATTGCAAATATCAATCAGCTAGTGGTAATCATTTAATGCAATTCAAATATACGCTGCATGAGTCTACAATTTGTCTTTGAAAGAGATCACCCCCAGCATGCATGTCATATTATTCTGGTTATATTTTAATAACTGGTTGATGTTTCTTATGCAGTGGCACTTGATTCTAGAAAAGCACACATTTTGGTCATTTTCAGTCAACAAATAAGATGTGGATTTGCAAAGGAGATCATTTGCAATGATTTGAAAAACCTATATTTTACCTTGAAAGAGAAGCAGAGCTCAGCCTTGGCAGACTCTTTACATCACTGGCCCTGCGGTTTTTAAAATGAGCTGTATCTTTTCTTTTTTTTTTTTCAAGTAATAATAACAACAGTGGTATCGTGACAGTATTTTAAGTTATGCCGCAGTCAGTAAAAGAGATGGGAGAATTTCAACAAAACAGTATATGATACAGCTGCTTGCAATACACACTTAGTGCTCTATAGTCATGCTTCTGAAAAGTCTATTAAAGTTAGTGAAGTGATGTTTTGGAGGGGAGTCTGTGGTTGCTTTTTGTTGCAGTAGCAGAAATACAGTAATAACTCATTATTGTCAAGGTTGTTATATGTATGATTGCTTTTTTTTTTTTTTTATCTTTATTGGCATATTTAAATTGAATAGGTTTAACCCAAACCTCGAGAAATACAAAATAAGTAGAGGTCCAAGGACGATTTTAAGTAGACGTGTTTTGTGAAAGGAAAAAATATACAGGAAAATCACTGTATTATATTCATAAAATAAATCTGTATTAGTAGGATTGCATCTACTTATTTATATATTTATTTTTTCTTGCTGCTCTATCCAGAATGCAGGGTCGCAGAGACCTGAAGCCTATCCCGGGATACTTAGGGCACGATGTGTGGTAGACCCTGGACAGGTTACCCATCTATCGCAGGGTTATTTATTTATTTATTTATTTATTTATTTATGAGGCTATTAGACATTTTGGGAACCCCTGCTGAACTTTTCTTTATTGTCTCACATAGAGAGCAGGCTACATCTACATTCATGACATGTGAAAGTGCTGAAAGGATTCAGGTTGTTGAGTCCAATCTGACCTCACAGTGCATAAGCCTGTGAAATAAACAAGCACAACACATAATGGAAATATAAATCGGTGCCAAAGATCCACCCCAGACTTCTCACTCGCGTGTGGGCCAGCGACCTAGAGCCGGTCTGCCCGACTGGCTCCCTGTGTTGGGAAACCATTTATCAAGTGTGCACACATGTCATGTTGGAAATGAAAAAGGAAGTGTGTGGATAAACAGGATAAACAGCTGTCAGTCACTGGAGATGGATCAGAAGCGTAGAGGATTAGCAGGACAGTTTTGATTTGTTTTTAATAGTGCACTCATGCACACTTAGATATTAGTATGCGGACATGCATCCAGTGCATCAGAGCTGAGCAGAAGAACAATGCTATAAATAGAAAATGGTAATGAGGGGAAGTAGTACAAAAAAAGTGCCAGATGGTGGCGCACTACTCAAACACTTGCTACAATGCTTACTATTAAACGTAAACAGTGAATAACTCCGATTATACAGTATATCTAAATATAGAACGTGCCAGTGCTCCGATAGTTCCATGTGAATATATATATATATTTTTTAAATGGAATATATATTGTACTGTTAATAATGCTAACCTATTTCATTGCTAGAAATCAGACTGTAGAAGCAATTCGTGATCAAATCTTGATCTTCAATTTTATTTATTTATTTATTTATTTATGTATTTTGACTGGACATGTTCATGAAATGCTTTGTACTAGCGTATTAATTTGGCAGCTCTGGAGAATTGCATGCGTACACTGTCATGATGGCAAGAAGCAAAGTGATGTGTGATAGTAATTACATTATAACACAATGACAAAGGATGACATTGATTAATTGGAGAAAACTTAAGGTTGGATTATTTTGTCTACTGAAACCCTTCATCTCTTTTCTCTTTTTGTTCGCTCTACGGCTGTATAGGCAGATGATGATAATATCTTACACACACACACACACACACACACACACACACACACACACACACACACACATATATAATGTATATACTGTATGTCTATAGTATATATATATATATATATATATATATATTACATATATATATATATATTACATATATATATATATATATATATATATATATATTACATATATATATATATATATATTACATATATATATATATATATTACATATACATATATATATATATATATATATATTACATATATATATATTACATATATATACCTGTACATACATAAACATTAAGTAATGATGAATTTGAAATAGCCTTGAAAATGATCAACTTCAAAGGATGACTTTTATCCTTCACCCCTGTTACAAAATCAGAAGGGCAGTTACAGTCATATCTTGTATTATAAAGCTCAAGAGAACAAACAGTTCTCGCAACTGACATTGGCGTCATCGTAAATAATCGCACTGTCTGGAGCACAGAACTCATCGATTTAACTGTGATAGATAAGACAGGAGATTCAATCATGTGTCCTGCTTGGGTCTTGATTTCAGGTATACACCGTAAAATCCCTGATGTTATCACTCTCATATGAACAGATGACAGCAGATTGTGACAAATGCCTGACAAATTTTCTGACTTTCACTAATTTTTGCAATTATTATTCTCTGGCAGAGAAGGTTGTCTATAATAAAACGTTTAATATCAAAACCACAATGTAACCTTTTGATCGCTTCTTTCCATCACATAGTCAGTGAAGTGAAGATATTTCCTGTGCAGCACAGTGGTGGCCACAAGTGGTTTATAAATGTGTTCAAATGGTTTTTGGAGAATGTTGAAGCCAAGAAAAGGAGGTTTGCACTCTGTAATATTATTCAGTTTGGATGTTGTTTGAACACCAGGTTATATACTGAACATGGTTTAAGCACTGTGGTAAAGCAAAGAAATAACTTTACATAACTTTTTATACATAACTTTTTTTATACATTACTTGTTTTTGCTTTATCTGGTTCTGTTCAATGTTACTGCAATGTTCGAATCTTCATTCATCACAGGCATGCATGAAAGGATGTCATACTTGTACAGTCCTGTGGTACAGAGCTGTCGTCACTAAAACTAGCAGAGGATGACTATGCTTACCATGCTGTAAACTGTAAACATGTCTTTATATTGCTTATAATGTTTCTCATGATCTTCAACAATCTTTGTAATTGATTTTTGTATGGTTTTGTGTGCAACAAAGCCCACTTTGTTCCATGATCCAAATTTTCTTCGCCATTATTTACTGTTTGACTCACTACAAAATCAGAACCCAAAACATGATATGTTGGTATAGTTTTTATTAAAACTCTAATTAAATTGACACTAAATTTAAATTGCATGCTTAGGCTGATTCGCCCAATGTACTAAAACTGCATGAGATGAATCCTTATAGCTTTTTAAACAATCACTCAATTCATAGTTATATAACCAAAACAATTTTGGCTAAATCTTGCAAAAATGCTTTTTAACACCCTCTGTCAGTTTGAATTAACTTGTCTTACTCCGAGCTGCAAAAATCTCATTTTGCTATCAAACGGTTCATATAAATCCAACAAGACCTACATAAACATTGTAGGGTGTTAATTTAAGTCTCTCAACATTGAGAATTTTGTGGTATAAACTGTATATATGTATTTATTTATAGGGGTATGTTTTTGGCTTCGCATTTCAAATGAACAGATTTTCATTCAAAACTAACAATTTTTCTTTTTTTTTTACTCGAAAGGTGATATAAATATGGAACAGTCATCGCAAATGCAAACGAATTGCTAGTTCTGAATTGCAAGCACAGCTGGTATCCATGAGAGGACGTTCAGAACCTCTTGTTTTTATACAGTAGCTCTACAGCATTATGCCATCAAATGAAATAATACCAAGAACGTAGGCAGGAGTGTGTGTGAAAGCCAACAACTTACTGTGTGCTGGGTCAATGTCCTATTTGAGACCACACTGTTTCCTTTCTGAAGGATATTAAGTGATTTGATTTCTCTACTGCAACCTAGGCACAACGATCCTGATAGTGATGTATGAGGAAATAAACACATCACAGCTGAGCAAAGCTGCTCCGTGCCAAATGACTCGAATTCACAATATTGTTATTGCCCATATTGCTACCATGGAAACTGTGTGTGTGTGTGTGAGTGGGGGGTATATATTTGTGTATATTTGTCTATCTGTCTGTATGTATGAGAGAGAGAGAGATAAAGACATGGAGAAAAAAAGAGACACTAAGAGCTAGAGAGAGAGAGATGGGGTTGGGAGACTTTGACTTTTAAGTACAGTACTTTTTATTAGCAATTATGTTGGATGAGCTAAAGTAAATTATGGACACGAAACCATTTCACCTGAAGAAAAAAATAGAAAAAGTCTTGTTTGCTCACCATTAGTTTGGATGGCTGTCTGCCACGTCTTGGCCGTGTCTGCAAATCTGACCTAAAGCATACAGCTTCATAAAAGCCTCCACATTAGCCATGGTAGATTTACTGTAATCAGAGTGGCACCAACACCAACAGCCTTCATTGTTAACGATTATTATACATTATTATATTAATTTAGCCATGTTGCATTCTCTAAAATGCTTGTCAGGCTACAAAAGAAGTAGAACGTTCATCATGTACATTACTGTGCAAAAGTCTTGAGCCTCCTCTCATTTCTTCATATTTTGCTTCCAGAGTGCCTGACCTTCTTGCATTTTTTAGTGCAGTCTTGAGGAATCATTCTCCAGGCTTCCTGAAGGACATTTTTGGTCTCAACATTTTCCTTCGAGTCCCTGTACCAGAGCAGTTTCAGAGAAATGTTTTTGCTTGTTAAGACACACAGTGAGCTACAAATCATTCAGGCATAAAAATAAAAAAAAACATCAAACTAAAAGCATGAATCAGTGTGAAACAGGTGCTGATGGTGAGAGATGATCAGATCAGTGATTAGTATTCTGGTGATGCCGAATGCTGAGTGGTTGGAACAGACGAGAGGGGAAATGAGGTCGCTGCTGAGGTTGTTACTGAAACAAGCAATATTTAAATTGTGTCTTTAGGCACTTTGCAGCCTGTTGCAGTAAAACATTTGTTCTCATTTAAATTGAATTAAATGAAATAAATAAATAAATAAATGGTCAGATTAATTATATAATTAATCTGACCATTTTTGGTCAGATTAATTAGTCAAAAAAAGTCAAAAAAAAGAAAGAAAAAAGAGAAAGAAAGAAAAAAAGAGAAAAATTTACAACAAGAAATAAATTATGGAATAAAATAAGAAATAGAAAAAAGTATAGAAAAGTATAGAAAGACTTAAAAAATTTTAATACATATATAAAATAAATATAGAAAATAGAAATATAGCAAATATAAAATCTTAGCTATACAATTATAGAAAATATAGACACCTATAATCGGCTAGGTTGTAAACTTTGTTCTGCAGAACTGGATGAAATAGAGTTTAAGTGGAAATGTCCTGGGAGTGTGCAAATGTGCATGAATGTATAGATGTACATGAAAGAGAAAATGTCCTGGGAGGTGTACAAATGTGCATCAGTGCGTAGATGTACAATGTGCATAAATGTCCATAGTCTGCGATGTGCAAAACTGAAATGGAAGTTCAGGGTGAGTGCAAGTGTGCTTGAATGAGCAAATGTACAATGCCCATGAATGTCCAGGGTATGTGCAAATGTGCAAATGTAAATGTGTGTACAGATGAGCCATGTCCATAAAGTGTCCATGAAGTGACCATAATTGTGCAATGTGCAAAAATGCAGAAATGGTTCAGTCCCGTTTGTGTGTAACTTGAGGTAAGTAAAAGATAATGTCACAACATTCCATTGATTATTTTCACGCACGCTCCATTGTGTTTAAGTCCATTGAGATTTTCCTTATTATTATTATCCATGTCAGATTTAAAGCCTGTTCCACTGGACATGTTACCAAGTGGTATTTGGAATGAATGCACGCCTTCAGCACGCACAAACACACACGCCTATATGTACTCTATATACAACACAGATGAGGTCATAGGTGGTAATGTATGTACCTGGGCTACTATTTCCCTTCTTTACCTGGAAACATATGCTGTGACTGTTTGCTTCAACAAACATTTTCCCTATATTGCCCCTGCTAAACCCTATCAATGCAAATACTTTCCCTTTGAGCAAAGTGGAGGACGGAGGCCTGGGAGAGTGAGCTAATAATAATAATGAGTGTGGCTTGGAAGCTTGCCTGGAGGAGAGAAACAGATTTCAGTGACTGCCAGCGTTGCCATACTGGAATGCTTTTCCTGCCTGGAATATTTTAAGCATAATAGTTTAGAGAAATGGTTGTGTACTGATTAATGACGGTACACTTGTCACAAATACAAGCATTAAGTGCACTGATATCTGTACAGGCTCAAATAATCATAACACAATACACTATTCTTGCATTGCAAATACCAGGAACTGAAACATAAATAAAAGAAAATGTTTCTAACAACATAGAAGAATACCATACAAATACTTTATAATTGACGACATTGCCAAAAGTATGTGGACACCTGACCATCCCCAAACTATTGCCTCACACAGTGTGTGTGTCTAGAACGTCTTTGTGCATTACTTCACTGGAACTCAAGTGCTCAAACCTGTTTTATCCTGACAGCGAACATGGACACAAAAAGACACGATATGTTATGGATTAGCAAATTGCCATAAACAACTTTCCAAGATACAGTCACCCCATATACTGCACCTGGTGCCACCCCATGCACCCTCATCTAGAATCGTCCCTGGTGCATGGTAGGATGTGTGACTTGCAACTGAAAAAGTGTTAGGGTGCATGATAGGCAGAAGTCTTTCAAACATACAGTATGTGATTGCAGTGGTATGATGCAAGATTCTGAGGCCTTTTTTGTAAGCGTGATGGAGTGGAGCCTTATGGAGCAAGGGTGACACAGTATCAAAAAGATTGTGTTTTTGAGGTTTTTGAACTTTTATACATTTATAGGTTCATGGATAGTTAAAAAATGTTCGGTTTATATTGTACATCAAAGAATCATAATAAATGTATAACCATTTTAATAAATGGATGTTAAAACAGCGATTAAAAATGTTTAGTTAAAAAAAAGCTATGACATGACAAATCCCTGCCAAAAACTACTAACACAGACAACATCAATATTACATAATAATAATTAGTTAATCATATATTTATAATTAAAATTCACCAATATATTCCAATATTCTGCAAAATATCAATTTCTTTAGGAATGGCATTGAATATCTTGTAAATTAACCAAATCACATTTATTCACAAGTTATACACAGTACATTTAAACACTACACGTTTTGTAATGTCATTAGTTATTTAAAAAATAATATATAACTATAAAATATATATTTATAATATATAAAATTATTAAATATATATTATAATATTATAAAATATTTGTAAAAAAATTGCAGCTCAGGTGTTAGCTCTGTAGCCTCTCACCTCCAGGGTCGAGGGTTTGATTCCCACCTCGGAGTTTGCATGTTCTCCCCGTGATTGGTGGGTTTCCTCCAGGTACTTCAGTTTCCTCCCACAGTCCAGTACCACAATATGGGAATGATGTTGCAAAAATGTCTAACTCACTAAATGCAGGTATTACTATATTATTATTTTTGTTGAAGAAACAAGTTAAGTCAAGCAAGTCAAAAAGACTCTTACTGTTATTTTCACCATATGCAGTTCAGTATGCAGTGAATTCGAAACAACACTCCTCTAAGACCATGGTGCTAGAAAGAACATAAATTAACAACACAAATGAACAAAACTAACTAAAACAAAACCTAATTAGCTGACTAGATAAGACAACAAATTAACACCATAAGATTTACAAAACTATCTAAGAACTATACAAAAAGACAGCAAAAAGATAACATAAAGTACCCATGCAAATGTGCAAACAAGAGCAATAACACGACACAATGCAATACTCATATTATCACATTTTATGCAATGCAGTACAATGCGATAATGAGTTAGGATAGTGGAAAAAAATTGTCCATGAGATGATAGTTGAAAAGAGTAAATGTTTTTTTGTTAAAGTGGTAGCAAAGGAAAAAAGTTCTTATTTAAATAACTGCTAGTAAATATTGTGCAAAAAAAGCATTTTCATACTGGTGTGTGAAATTGCGAGATGGTGTTCATCTGAATGAGTCTGTGAGTGTTGGCATAGTTGGTTAAAATAAAATAAAATAAAATAAAATAAAATAAAATAAAATTCATCATATCATCTAGGTTGTGCTAAAAAAAAAATATGCCACTCTATATTGCTCAATCCTAAGCCCATATTTATTTATTAAAAATAGTAATGCAAAAAAAAAAAATGTCTAAAATGCTTGAGGATGCTCTCCAAAAAACAAGAGGGGGGAGGCGGCCAAGGCTCTAGGTTGTTGGTTTGGGGATCTGAGGATGTGGGTCCAAGCATTGGCACAGCCCGTACTACCCAGCCACTGCTTGCCAAACCTGGTTATAAGATGATGAGAGGGTTGTGTCAGGAAGGGCATCTGGCGTAAAACCTGTGCCAAGTTGTGTGTGGATTGAATGGTCTGCTGTGGAGCAGCAGAAAGAAAGTTTAATCTTCTTTAAGAAGCACAGACACACTCCGAGCACAATAATATTTCTTTATCCTTTCATCCATCTATCCATCTAATTTCCGCACTGCTACGAACACACCAATCAGCCTACAAGACATTCGGGAGAAAACCAGATTATCCAGAAGAAACCAAGGAAGCACATGCAAAGATTGTGGCAAGATTCAATCACACAAATCCACAGAGCTAACCACTAATCCAATGTGTCTTCCTTTCTCTTTACAATCCTTTCACTAGAGTTAATGAATGTAATGTCTTTTAATTGGTTGAATGAAAAAGATCAATAAGAACACTTGCATTCATAGTTATACAGTACAAAGAACCACAGCTGTCAGGGAAACTTTTGAGAGCTGAAGGAGTCGACTCCATTTAGTGAGCTGAGTCAGATGATTCGACTCACTACTGTATAAAACCGATTCTAAAGCTCGTGCCTGTGACGGTTGATATTAATCACCAGCGCCCCCTAAAGGCAGGACTACACGGCTTACATGTGTACGTGCGCGAGTGCGCGGCGCGCGTTGTCTATCGAGTGCTCGTGAGCGGTTGTTCTGGCCTGACGGTTTCAGGAGTTTGGAGTGAAGCGAGCAGTCGGGAAGAGCGCGCACGCTCTCTCTCTCTCTCTCTCTCTCTCTCACACACACACACACACACACACACTCAGAGTCGTCTCAGGATATCCACCGCACGAAGACATCGATAAACAACGAGTGGGGTTTTATTTTAAAGTACTCGTTTAATCCTCCGGGAATAAACTGCGTGTGTGTGTGTCAATGAGAGGTTGTTTTTTCCAGGAGCGTTTCCAAGTTCATAACTTTTCTTTTTCCCGGATGTTATGGTGAGCTGAAATTCCCAGGTGAGATTCATATTATTTTACTTATTTTACAGAGTGCTATTATTGTTTTATTTTATTTCTGTAACGTGTCTCATGTTTAGCTGTGAACTAGAAACAGTATGTTTGTTTTGTTTTGTTTGTTGGTCACCTGTGCAGTTTTATTAGCATTGCTAGCTTTAGTCAAGTTTTAAAGGACTAGTTATTATTTTTCTTTGTTTTCTTTGTTTCTTTGGATTCTGATTTAGTACCCATAAAATTTACCCATTAAAAAAAAAAGAATAAATATATATATAGGGCTGAGGGTTGTGCAATATAAAGTGACATATTTTTTTTCCAGCACAACCTAAGCAATAAGATAAAGATTATTTTATTTTATTTTATTTTAACTGACTATAGAAAACACGAGGGACAAAAATAAATAAATACATAAATAAATAAATAAATAAATAAATAAGTGTCACATAGGAAAAGAAATAGCACAGTTACACATGATCACATGTTTTTATGGTTGTTTTTGGTTGTTTCTATGACCAAAAAATAAATAAATAAAGATCTAATTTTTAAAGATTCAACATACAGCGTGCACCGGTTACTAATATAATACGTTCCGGACGTGAGTGAAATTTTTGTATTGCGAAATTAGTTTTTCTATTGGAAATAATGTAAATGCAGATAATCCGTTCCAGTCACCCAATTACCAATATTACCAATTTCCAACACTATAATTATATTTTTGCCTTTAAAACCAATCTCAGCATTTGGAAAAGACATTTAAATGAACTAAAATATGAAATCAATAGACATTAATCCTCACTTAACCATAATTTATGATACCTCTTTCCACCGGCTGCTTTAAAAATTTAATTGGAAGTGGCTCAGTTTAATTTTTGCTTCCTTCCTTTTGGCACATTCTTGGGATTCATGGTGCTATGTCTTCACTAAATCTTGCACAAAATGCAAAAAAAAAAAAAAAACCCGGTCGCTCGTATTATGCAAAAATAAATAAATAAATAAAAAATGGCTCGGTCGCTCATATGCCGAAAATGCTTTGCGATACCAAAGCAAATTTCTTGCAAAGGTTTAGTTCTAAAAGTGAAGATTCGCAGTGTGTGGGCGTTCGTATTTCACAAATTCTGGTACTGGTAAAATTTACACGTTATAAAATTAATGATGATAACTTTCGTTCTACCTGACATATTCAAAAAAACCATAATGAACAGTTTGATGCCTGAATTCTCCCCGTCATCACACACCGGCAACCCTTACAGGGATAAAGACGTATATAGTTTTTTAATCATTGTTGAGTTATGCCAGCACAGATTTGTGCCACTTAGGTTTTAAGCTTTTTCAGAGCGGTTATTTTAATGAAACACTGCTGCTTTTTTGACTGGAGCTTGAGTTAAAATATCTGAAAGCGTCTCCAGGTTTCATTGTCTCCTAAACTGTCCTACTTATAATTACCTTCATCATTTCTTCTGTCTCAACTCCTGTCAGCTGACAAAATACGGCAAAAAACATCTCCATATTTTTACAGGATAAAACCAGCAGCTCTGAGTTGCATGATGTCAGTGAACGGAGTAATTTCTGAGACAACTGTTCATTTCCTTACTGACTGAACCACAAGCAGAGTTCATTGTCTTCGTATACATTGCACAGTCATCTATGAAATGAAATGAAGTAACACACCTTTCAGTGCTACGCTGCACTATGGACGCTGTCCGGCAAAAAAAAAAAAAACATCACCTCCTGGATTTAACTAAGATACTAGTATTGAACGTTCCGTTGGATAATTACTGCAGTGATTAATAAGGTTTAATAAGCTGCCAACGAGTTATTTAACTCTAACTGACTAATTTTTTACCACCATGTCAGAAGACATATCCTGTGGTTGTGGCAAAGATTTTACTCTATAGCTTCAGAAGGGTCAAATTATTGGCTGTCATCAAGCAAAGAAAGCAACTAAGGAGATTGCTACAACTTGGATTGGGATTAAACGCTTGTGTAGCTTTAAGAAAGCTGCTCATCAGTAAGTCTAATTTGGGGGAAAACGCTTGATTTTTTTTTCTTCCCTGATGGCAAGAGCATATTCCAAGATGACAACACCAACATTATAATGTGAAATTAATGAGAATGTATATGAGAATATAGAATATATGTGTTAGAAACGGGAACATGGACAAGCCTATGTGGTCCTGTGCGTTATCCCAGAATGTGGATGTTAGTACCCACCAAAAGTCGTCCAAAGAAGGCCCATGTGTGGGCCTTTAGTGATGTGTATGGGGGTCGAATGCTAGATTGTCTCACATAAGAGTTACTGTAGCACAAATTCCTGAAATGTTAATGCTGGCTGTGTCTAAAGGTGTCAGAACACATACAGTGTATCACAGCTTGGTCAGAGCGCCCATGCTGATGTTTTTTCACTGCCTGCAAATGGGCATGTAAGCATCATAACCAGAGCATGGAGCAGAGGAAGAAGACGCTCCGGTTTGATGAATCAGATTTTTTATTTCATCATGTCTACGGCTCGGCAAATGCATTGCTTACCCAAGGAATAGATTGCACCGGGATGCACTATGGGAATAAGGCAAGCCGACGGAGGCAGTGTGATACTATGGATGATGTTCTGCTGGGGTACTTTGGGTTCTGCCATTCCCATGGATGTTACTTTGACATGTACCACTTACCTAAATTGTTTTGCAGACTAAGTACACCTCTTCATGGAAGCGATATTTCCAAATGGCAATGAAGTCTTTCGGCAGGGTCATGTGCCCTGTCACACTGCAGAAAAAAAAGTTAATTATCTAAGTTTGAACAACATGATAAAGAGTTCAAGGTATTGGTCTCCAAAGACTACATACACCCTTTTGGTATGTGCTTTACAAACAAGTTCGATGCACAAATTCGAGGCCCCACCAGTGCCAGATACAACAGCACACCTTCACAGGAGCCCATGACTTGATGGAAAGCTGTTTTGGCAGCTCAAGGCTGACTTGTGCTATATAATGCAGGATGTTCTAATGTTATGGCTGATTTGAGTAAATATTTAAATAAAAGCAAACCTAAATATGACTGCACTGTGAATATTATTGCAGTGGTGGAAATATACTGTAACACTCTAAACCTAAGTATTAAAGTAGTCATTACTCAGTAACAATGATAAAACAAACAAACAAATAAATCAACTTTGGTCTAATGGTCTTATACAGCAGGATGCAGAGTGGAATTCCTGTAACAGAATGTCAGTTTACTTTTTTAAACAAATTTAGCAAATTACTTTCACTCAAGTAAATGTTAGAGGCTAGAAAGTGAAAACTGTTCTGCAGACTTTGCCTATGGCAGGAAAAATACTGACCATGACGAAGGCTTGACATTACCTGCGGACATAAATCTGCATAACAGCACACACAACTCAGAGAGTAGTTCTGGCTGTAACAAAAGCTATGGGTTAATATAAATGTGCTCGTTTTAACCACTCTGTACTGTAGTGGTGATCAGTAAAACATCTCAGAATCCACAACACGTCAATCTCGAAGCAAATGGGCTACAGCAGCAGAAGTGTTACTATAGACACTTAAACTTGTGATGCTGACCGAACTACAGCACGGGCAATTCTAGAGGGGGGGGGCACTGGCCCTGCCGAAAAAAGATTGGGTGCCCCCCCTTCGGATCAGAGCGACGTCAATCACTCACTGGCTTAGAGCGCCGTCACTCACTGTTTGATTTGCGACAGGAAATAATAATTTGGATTTTCAATACGAAAGAGAGAGAGAGACGCACACGATGACTCAACCACGACACGTCACACTGTTAATGGTGTTTAAACAGTCAATTCTAATTTTATTTTATATCGCCCTGATAGGATGTTTTTCTGATTACTTTCACATGACTGACCGGCAGACTACTGAATAAAGATGACTTAGCAGCAATGCTCACCACCACATGAATAGTAAACAGATAAATGTGACTTTATCAGTGTTTTTCTCTTTTTTAAATAAATGTTTAATGTTTTTTAAAGCCATTATATATTTAAGCCATATATACCCCAACTGGTTCTTTGTCCCCCACTTACAAAAATCCTATAGAATCGCTCCTGAACTACAGACAATTAGACAACACTTGACAGATGTGAATTAAACATTGCAGTGGTATAACGTGTAAAAAGCGATTGAGTGGTGCTGCGATTTAAATGTTCTTCTAGGTGCCACAAGTAATAAAATGCTAATAATCCACTAGTAAGATAGTACAAAAGCTGACAAAAGTGCAAGCTCCTTCAAATTGTGTTAACGGTTATAAAAAGTACATTTCGATATTTTTTAAAGATGGCCTCCAGTGATAATAAAGAGGAAACAGTTTTCAATCTGAAACTTTACAGTCTATAAATAAATTATTTTCCGAGACAAAGACTAAACTGTGCTTTTCCAGGAACAGGTATCCCAGTCATTGTCTTGAGGCTGTTTCCTTTGTAGATTCGGTAAAAGACACAGGAGGATCTTTAAAGCGCATGTAGGCTGCTCTGTCAAAATTTTACATTTGCATCATTTGTACAGAAACAGTAGCAACAGAAATGTATTTGTACAGTCCTACATTTCTTGACAGTGGTACACAGAGCTTCACCTACATACAGTACAAGCTTGGGTTGCACTGTATGCAAGGAATAAATCATGCTGCCATAGACAGGGTTGTGTGACCCGTCCCGCACCAATTATTACACTCATGCTTTTTTTCTTTATTCCTTCTCTACAATCAACCATGTATTTATTTTTATTTTTTAATGAAACATAATAATTTTATCCAGGATTGTTACGTCTTGAGTCTTTAGCATCTCCAAAATAGACTGTACTAAAGTGAAAAGACGAAAAATATTACCTTGTTGTCATTTGTGAGTTTATTTCTCCTGAAAGAAACTAACATAGACACTATGAGCCTGTTGATTTGCGTAATGTTAGCTTTCGAAGTGTGTGTACACCACCCCGCTGTAAACAGTGTTCATATCGTTGACGCATATTCTCAACCCGGATTTCCGTAACAAAGGCCGCTTTGAGTTTCAGTGCTGTATATTTTGGCGGTATATACCGTACTTTTAGTGCAGCACGTTCCTGTTATCACTTAAATGTGATGTACTCTCTCTCTCTCTCTCTCTCTCTCTCTCTCTATTTTTGTAGCTCAAAAGACAAACTTCCAATTTCTGTGCACAAACTTCTGTGCAGTTTCTGTGCACAGCTGCCCATCTGATATTTTAAACCCAATGGTAAATACTTATCAAATTGTTCTGCTACAGTATAATACCTTTGACTAGACACAGTACTAATCTGGTACTGTAGCTGGAAGCTTTTCTAATATGTTTGCTACAGATATCTCTGGTGCACAAATACATTTTTAGATACATTTTGCATCTTTCGCACTATTGTCTCACACAGTAGGACTGCACGATTTGATGATTTACAAAAAAAATAACACAATGTGATTCTTGACACATTTAGAGAGTTAGAGATTTTGACAAAAATGCTTTGAAGTTTTTATCATTGGATAGATCCTCCACTGGTTACTAGGATCAATCAAACACTGTTAGGAAGTTTTATTTATTTATATATTTTTAACCCAAATATCTAGGAAACAGAGGTTTTTGGTCATTGCTTAAAGATTACCAGTGTTTGTTTAGCAACAAAAAATAAAAAATAAACAAATACATAAATTCCTGACAGTATGAATGTTACCTGTAATAATTATTTCAGTTATTTTCACAGGTGCAATTTTTATGTTTATGCAATTAATTGTGCAGCTCTAAAACCTCGACAATGAATCTAAACTAATCAAGCTTATCCATATATATGTGTGTATATATAATATGTATATATACAGTACAGACCAAAAGTTTGGACACACCTTCTCATTCAAAGAGTTTTCTTTGTTGTGTTCTTTATTGTGTTCTTTAGCCCAAACAAGTCTCTTCTGCTTGTTGCCTGTCCTTAGCAGTGGTTTCCTAGCAGATATTCTACCATGAAGGCCTGATTCACACAGTCTCCTCTTAACAGTTGTTCTAGAGACGTGTCTGCTGCTAGAACTCTGTGTGGCATTGACCTGCTCTCTGATCTGAGCTGCTGTTAACCTGCGATTTCTGAGGCTGGTGACTCAGATGAACTTATCCTCCGCAGCAGAGGTGACTCTTGGTCTTCCTTTCCTGGGGCGGTCCGCATGTGAGCCAGTTTCTTTGTAGCGCTTGATGGTTATTGTGACTGCACTTGGAGACACTTTCAAAGTTTTCCCAATTTTTTGGACTGACTGACCTTTATTTCTTAAAGTAATGATGGCCACTCGTTTTTCTGCTTTTTTCTTGCCATAATACAAATTCAAACACCTTGAATGAGAAGGTGTGTCCAAACTTTTGGTCTGTACTGTATATACTATATACTGTATATATACTGTATATAAATGAGCGAGTTTTGATATACGCATACCAAGTATCATTTAGCACGCAGAGCGTCACGTGATCACAACTGAGCCAAAGGTCCTTCTTCTCTCTCTCTTGTGTGGCGGAATTGGGGGTAATAGCAGGTCAATTGGTTTACTTTTTACTTGAACTATTTTTATATGAATATTTTTGGGTTGTGGAATGAATCGTCAGAGTTTCCATTATTTCTTATGGGGGAAATTTGCTTTAATATACGAGTCTTTTGATATACAAACATGCTTCTGGAATGAATTATGCTCTCAATCCAAGGTTTAACTGTATATATATATATATATATATATATATATATATATATATATATATATATATATATA
>JAAGKR010001231.1:22277-53938 GCA_011419295.1 Clarias macrocephalus
CAGAAAAAAATCTAATGTGCTTTATATATATATACAGTACAGAGCAAAAGTTTGGACAGCCCTTCTCATTCAGCGAGTGTTCTTTATTGTGTTCTTTAGCCCAAACAAGTCTCTTCTGCTTGTTGCCTGTCCTTAGCAGTGGTTTCCTAGCAGATATTCTACCATGAAGGCCTGATTCACACAGTCTCCTCTTAACAGTTGTTCTAGAGACGTGTCTGCTGCTAGAACTCTGTGTGGCATTGACCTGCTCTCTGATCTGAGCTGCTGTTAACCTGCGATTTCTGAGGCTGGTGACTCGGATGAACTTATCCTCCGCAGCAGAGGCGACTCTCGGTCTTCCTTTCCTGGGCCGGTCCGCATGTCAGCCAGTTTCTTTGTAGCGCTTGATGCTTTTTGTCACTGCACTTGGGGACACTTTCAAAGTTTTCCCAATTTTTCGGACTGACTGACCTTCATTTCTTAAAGTAATGATGCCACTCGTTTTTCTTCACTTAGCTGCTTTTTTCTTTCCATAATACAAATTCAACCTCTTTGAATGAGAAGGTGTGTCCAAACTTTTGGTCTGTACTGTGTGTATATATATATATATACAGTAAATAAATCAGTGGAAAATAATCAGTTTCTTATGTTTTTTTTTTTTTTCAGTTGGTGAGATGAACAGTTTTGTTTATTTTTTTCGTGAAACACTGACAATATTTCTCCTAAATTCAAACTATAATTATTGTTATTTAGACTGTATATTTAAAGGAAGTGACATCATCACAACACATCAAAATAACCCAAAATAACCCAGATTGGCAGTTACAGCTTTCATGTTTTTTGGCTCTTCACCAGTTTTTCACATTGCAAAAAAGCAAACAGCTCAGCTTTACTCGATGGTTTGTGACCCTCCATCTTCCTCTTAACATTCCGGAAGTTTCCTCCAGTAAATAGCACTGGTCTCTTATTTTTTTTCTCCATATGTGTTTATATATACAGTAGATATGTTTACTCTAAAACACTAAAGAGATGTTTCTGGAGTACAGTATAAAATAATAATTAATTGTCAAATCTCACAGAATTAGAAAAATTCATAAATTATCAAGCTGATGTTCAGTATGTTGGGGCTCCAGGGCCTCAGGGACCCCAAATATACAATACAGCTTAATAGAATGGTGAAACCACTAACTTTCACTGAATAAGTCTTTATTTCCAGAAAATTCCTGACCAAGTCATTTTCTCCCATCCTGTTAATAAAAAAATAAATAATAAAAGGCATGAACTTTGCAAATAATTACATTTTCCATTCATAAGCATATAAAAATGCAGTCACTTTAAGCTTTCCAATAGTAGGAGCTATGAAGGGTAAAAGAAACACGGTTCATAGATTCAGAGATAATGTGCATGCTTAAATCCAGTATAATATTAAATATTCTTCCTGAGGATTGTCGAGGCAGTGCGAGGCCTTTGAAGCGCAGCTCTTCAGCTTTGAAGTGTTTTAAGAGGTTGAAATGCAAGATTCATGGTGCAGTTCAAAGACATGCAGGGAAACCCATGGCCATATTTCGTCTGTTAGAGCTGGACGATTTTTAATGGTGTGCGTACGGTATGTGTCCGTTACAGGACAGACACACGGCAATATCTGGCTCACGGAAAAATAAAGAGCTTCTAAATGAAGATGAAAGAGAGAGAGAGAGAGAGAGAGAGAGAGACAGAGACAGAGAGAGAGATAAACAGAAATACGTTGGTAGATGATGGTTAGAATCTGCAAGTCTGGCAAAAGGAATAAAGTTTATGGTCGGGTTCATAGCTGGGGAGTTCAAAAGCCTTAAATGTAGCAATGAAATCAATCATACCTCTAAAGACACACACACACACACACACACACACACACACACACACACACACACACACACAATCAGGCCAAGTAATCTTAATGCTGCCTAATCCTCAGGGAAGTCTATAAACACAGTGTAGCAATAATGGCGTCTTAGATCCCAATGAGCAAGAATAAATGATTTTCCAACCTGGGGCTAATGCGAGTTAACTCAGTCTGTCGGGGGACGCAAAACTGTATGGTAGTGTGCAAACTGTGCTCCCATGGACCTCATTACCGGACAGCCAAATAAGGCCAAGGTAAGTAAAGAGGAAAGTGCAGTTTAAGCGAAAAGAGCCCAGGCACTTCGAGGTGGAAAAGAAATGCCACTTGGGCATAGCATGCAGTTACATTAGAAAGAAGAAAGAAAAAAAAAAACCCACACAGGGCTCGGTTCGGAGACCGCGCAGGCAGTCGTGATTGCTTTGGAGGGCTGAAAGTAAGCAGGGTGTAATATAGAATGCTAAAGAAGTAATCGTACAAACTGATGAGAATGAGTCACGGCCCTGAATCGGTGATGAACAGAAAGAAAGTAAGGCAGAAGACGAAGACTCCTGGAGTGGGGGGACGTTTCTGCTGGACAGCGTGTTTAAGTAGAACATTTTGCACAATAGACACTAAGTTCATTCCTAAAAAAGGTGAGAGACTCTACATTAGAAACTGCAAACTTGGCAAATGTACTCCGGTGATCTTGAGTAGAGCAACCACCTTCAAGAGATTGCTATTTTAAATAGAGATGATGCCACAGACTTTAGTCCGAGAGGCGGGCGTGGTCTCGAAAGGGGGAGGGGTGGAGTAGGGGTTGGGGTCGGTCATGGCTTTCTATGCACTTGTTTATGCAGAAGCGTTTAGACAGTGGTGGCCTTAGAATGTGTTTATCCACGCTGGGATGGGATACGATCAGAGTTAGATGATCAGCTGACTCGATCAGATAAGACTAAGAACAAGATAAGATTAAGATAAAATTATTTGTCACATTTACCTTTACAGTAGACTGAAATTATTTATTCGTTTATCCCAGTTAGGAAACTGTGGTTGGAGCGCGGGGTCAGGATAACCAGGATGACCCCGCCCCTGGAGCAGGTATGGATTACTGTAACGCTCTGTATTTTGGGGGTTCTCAGGCAGCATGACATCGACTACAAAAATTGGTCCAAAATTCTGCTGCTCGACTTAACATCTACGCGTAAAAGAGAACGTATTGCTCCAGTTCTGGCTTCTCTTCATCGGTTCCTGGTACGGTACAGAATTAATAAAAAATATTAATATTTTGGTCACGTTTAAATGTGTACATGGCCTTTCCCCGCCCTACCTCTCGGATCTTCTTCAGCCCTTTGCCCCACCTCAGTCTCTCTGATCATCAGATAAACTTTTGCTGACTGTACACAAGACCAAATGCAAGCTCAGGGGTGATCGGGCGTTGTCTGTGGCCGCACCCAAATTGTGACAAAGGCTTCGTGTTTAAGTCCCATCTAAAAACTCATATGTTTTCTCTGGTGTTTAAACCAACATGAGGTGTTTTTTATATATTGTGTTTGGAATAGATATGTGCCAATTTTATTTATGTCTTTTCAAATAATTTTATTATTTATGTGAAGCTTTTTAGGGCATTCTTGTTGTTAAGGTGCTATACAAATAAAGTTGAGTTGAGTTGAGTTGAGACTCAACAGTGGCAGCTTGGTGGTGCAGGGGCTTGAACCCCCGACATGACGGTCAGGAGCCCAGAGCTTTAACCGTTAGAGCCACCGCTGCCTGTGGATGGAATCTGGACCAAACGAGAAATGAGAAAGTTTTTTTTTCTTCAAATCATATAAGTATGTGTTTTGGCAAGATTAACTTTTTTAAATGTGCAGATCTCTCGAGGACAGTAAAATTGTACGGGCAATAAACTGCCTCAGTGCGCCTTCATGGCCTTACTAACGCCGTCTCAATTTTCAGCCTGGCTCCTATTACCATAATACTCTGAGCTCATCAAGCTCAGCTGATAACAACGCTAACCCAACCTGCTAGTTGTTCGCTGGAGGCCAGTAAGCTGATGGAGGCGAAACGCCGCACTCACTTAGACTCGCGCAGGCTGACCTTTGTGTGCTCCAAAGCCCTGGAAGCACTTCAAGCAAGAAGCAGATAAACAGCTTAGTCTGAAAGTGCCCTCATAAGTATGCCTAAATCACTTCTTTAAAAAGAAAAAGAAAAAAGAAAGACAGGAAGACAGCAGGAGAGGACGTGGATGTGGGGGGGGGGGTGAGGGGGGTGTCTACAGTCATGTTAAATGGACCTTGATGGACCTTGGAGAAGAGGAATAAAAGTGAAGAGGGCCACATGTTTTTTTTTTTTTTTTTTTTTTGGGTTTTCAATGGCGGCTCGAGTGCGCGGCTTTCATTAGAAGCTGTGCTTCAGTCGCTGTCAATTAGAGGTGTTCTAAAGTGAGTGCATCCACTCAAAGCACAATGGACACGCCGCAGTACACACAATACAATGCTTTATATTCAAATTTGAAGAATGACTAAAGGCACGGAAGAAAAAAAAATCATGTCAGACTTTTCCATCTTTTCTGCCTTTTCCCTTCATCTGCGTTGTGCTGTGCAGATATCTAGAGAAGCTGTTTATCTCACAGAAGAATCTGTGGATGAAACTGACTGGTGGTCATTTCTAAGAAGAAGTGACACCATGGAGGTCAGGTTAATGGGTGTCAGACAGAGGGTCAATGCTAAAGTCTAATCAACATCAGTTGAGCTCCGAGCAGAGGAATTTCTTCACTTAGGGAATGGATTAGAAGTGTTCTGAACGGAATCAGCACTTTCCACACACACACACACACACGCAGATGCACATTACTGCATACACAGATAGAAACCCAATGGAGTATTATCTCTTTTAACACCTTACAGGGTCTGTATTAGTTGCACTGTTTAACTTTGTCAGTTTATGCGTATACAGTCGTAGAGACGTTTGCCTCAGCCGCGGTGGTTTGATTCGGTTCATCGGATTCAGATTGGTGTTTATACAATAACGCAGACAAACACTACGGGACAAGAAAAGCACAGACTTGGCTTCGACCAATCTGCCAATCAGCAGTTGGGAAATTATTGAACCGTAGTAAAGATGTAGTTCACTATTTTGGTAGAAGTCAGCGGTTTGGAAACTTCACATGTAACGCTGTAGGCTAAACAAGGCTGAATGTTAATTTGGCTGAATGTTAAACTGCTTCCACACTTCACACAAATCAAACTCCCTTTATTCCTTTATACAATCCCCTGATACACTGATGCACTTATCCCAGTGTGTCACTAGTGCTTGGACACCATCAAGGTAGACTTGAGTCATGATCGGACTGGGTGATTCACGTCTGAAACGCCGGCCTCCCAGGAACTCCTATAATGTTGCCAAACACGTGGAAATGTCTTGAAACGAGGTCAGGACTGTACGGGGGACGTGGCGAGAACTCCCAGCCCAGTTCCTGTAACGTGTGAGTGGTGTTGGTGTGTGAATGTGTGTGTTCAGTTCGTACACACAGGTGCGTCTCTTCTGCAAGTTGGTGACAAGTTATCTTTCGGTTTTCGATCATCATGCGTTCCACTCGCTTAGTGTTTCTGCAGTGAGCTCCGAGCCACCTCGGGCCGGGACGTTCGTCATCCCCGGACATACGGCCTTCTTTAAAACGTTTGCACCGTTCAGATGTTTTACTGCGGCTGAGAGTCTTTAAAGTCTTCTGTAGATGTTGATCAGATTTCATCCTTCATTCATGAGAAAGTCCTGGTTTGCCTTGAACGCCGCTTGTACTGTGACATGCATCCAGTGTTTGTTTTCTGCTTTTTTGTTCCTCAGCCCAAATCTCAGGAACACCTCATAGTCCTGGCAGTACTGCAGCTCTGTCCTTTGGATCAGTTTGGCTTCCACATCCACAAACACACACATGGCACTTTCTCTAGTTCTGTTTATTCACGTAACTCGTAGCTGCAGTACTTGGAGCTGGACTCAAACCACGTGGCTCAAACTGTCCTGAAGTTAGTGCTGGTACTGTAAACCATCTTTGTCAAAAGCGCTACAGGATGTAAATAAAACTGACTTGAACTGAAATTGCACAAAGCCCGAACAGACTCAATGCTGCATATGTGAAAGCATCCTAAGAGGAGTACTTAGAGCAGAGCGTCCAGATCACCAGACAACGCGCGTCCTCGTTCTGTTCGGCTGGACGCTGACGGTCCAGACGGCTCGGATTGAAGAGCCCGTGGTGACACACACAACGTTGTTTTTTCCTTCGAGTGGATTTTATTGACAGCTGCCAAAATGTGAGGAGGACTTTGCCGAACGCTAGGAAAAAGTCTTTCGACTCCATCTTCAACGTATAACGAATTCCATGAAGAAAAGCCTGTTAAGAGCCTTTCTGTAATAGTGCAGAGTGAGATGTGCTTATGAATGTCACAGCAGCTTTTACCTCCCTGAGCAGGTTTGGGGTGACGGATGGATTCTCATTTTACCCGCCGCTCCTGACAGCATGGCATGTGTATGATTCCGCCACTAATGCAGCTCGTGGTCCCAAAGCCAGAAACTGCGCAGGCTTTCTCAATTGCTTTAGAAACATTTGGGCTGAGCAATGTGATTTCTGCCTGACTGTCACAAATCTGGCACGACAGGAAAAATCAATTTGCCCAGCACTTGGCGGCTCGAGGAGAATCCGAGGCTGGATAATGTTCCGGCATATCGTATTTGCTTCACTGAGACTGAAAATCATCCAGGCCCTTCATATCTCCAGCTCAAACAGAGGACAGAGATGAGTAGTTAAGTTTTCTTCGTAATATCTCACATGGCAACTAAAACACAGTTAGGGAATCAAATCACCGTCAGTCTGGAACAAAATCACAAACACGGTTTGGCTGACTGGAATGAAAGGTCAGAGGTGAAGGGGATAGACGTATACGCAGGGAAGTCTGAAGGTGCAGCTTCTAATCCTCTGTGACGGGGGGACGAGAGTGACAGGTGTCCCGTGAGACCGTCTGTCGTGTGGACGCCCCCGGTGGACGAGACAGTGCTGACAGGCTGTGGAAAGGGGCAGGGAGGTGGCGTGGCGGTCACGCTTGGACAAGCTGAGGACTCGAGTGAGAGATCCATCCTGCACCGCTCTTACTGTACGTTCAAACACTCGCATCAATGCTCGCAGCACTGTGGACCTTCAGCAGCGTGAGAGAGCTAATGTCGTTATTAAAGGGGCACTTTGGAATTTAAAAAGAAATAGATCTCCACCTGTTCTGATCATGCCATCTCTAAAATTTTATTTAAAAATAACAGATATTTTGAGATATTTTTGGTAGATTTATCTGGTAAACATTTTTTTAGCTTTTGACTTGTAATAAATGTATTCACGTCCTCGTTTCTAATTAGCCGATAGGAACGCTGCCTCTGAAAACGTGTTGAACAAACGCAATTTTAAAAATCTTTGAGGAAAAACATCAGCAAGTGTTTAATCACATAATATAATAA
This sequence comes from Clarias macrocephalus, assembly GCA_011419295.1. Lineage (NCBI taxonomy): Eukaryota > Metazoa > Chordata > Actinopteri > Siluriformes > Clariidae > Clarias > Clarias macrocephalus. The sequence goes on from JAAGKR010001231.1 coordinate 29,611, forward strand.
ATTAAGCTTTTGTCTTTTTGTTTACTCTTATCTCCATCGTACTGTAAATTGCGTTACAGACTTTAGCTTTTTATCTGACAAACATTAAGGCATCGTTTGCACCAAGTATAATTTAAGTCTCACAATTTACAAAAAGATCCATCAGTGCTGAAGACGGCGACGTAACGTTGTGGAAAATTACAACAATCATTTGGAATAGAAGGAAACATTGCATGTGTGGGAAAATATAACCTGAACGCAATGCAATATAATTTACGACTTTATGACTGTATACAGCAGTTTTTGTTACTGTACTGTCTATACAGTACAACTTAGACATTAGTCTTTTTCAGCTGGTGTTTTTAAGCAAATTTTTCACTGATTTATGGGATGAGAAAGCAACCAATCACTGATCCCCACTGATCCCATTTACTGATCTCCATTATTCCCAACATCCAATCACTTATTGCAATGTTTTTCCCATGACCAGTGACTGATCACCGTTTTTCTAACCAATGATCACCAATGATATTCCCACTGACCAATCACTGATAACCAATGTTCCCAATAACCATTTACTGATCACGATTATTCCCAAAGACCAAACACTCATCACTGTTGTTTGTGCATCTCACAATCTACCATCCTGCTGTAAAAGCAGAGCCAAGCATGAGTCTGCTGATTAGCGAGCGTCTAATTCTTGACCGTTCTGTCTCTATACACCTTCTGGCCGCTTTGGAAACTCTTCTCCACGGGTCACACCACAGAGGAAGGGCCGACGCAGAACTCCGACCACGTCCTCAGCGCCCTGATCTCAGGCTCATCACTCGGCTCAGGATGACCGAAACATCTTCAGGAACCATGAAACTGCACCCTCTGCCCCTCCCTCCCTCTCGCCCCCTCATCTCCCGCCCCTTTCTGCCCATCTCCTGTTTTGTTTAAAAAATAAAAATAAATAAATAAACATTTTTTTCTCTCACCCTTCGCCATGGTCTCTGTTTCGGCTCACCCTGATTAAAGCTTTACTGTGTGTGTGTGTGTGTGTGTGTGTGTGTGTGTGTGTGTGTGTGTGTGTGTGTGTGTGTGTGTGAATAGATTGTGATGTCATGGTTAAAGGTGACAAAGATGATTACTGATAAAAATAAACTACTCTAACCTAAAAACATACAGTACAGTATTGACTATATTGCATTATTGCAGCAAAGCAGCAGGTTATGTTTATATTTTACATCATTATTATATTGTAATATCTTTAATGCACTTTATTCACAATAGAACTGTGTGCTGCGCTGGAGCGGCACAGTGGCATAGTGGGTCGCACCTCCAGGGTAGAGGGTTCGATTCCCACCTTGGGTTTCATGTTCTCCCCGTGTGCTTGGTGGGTTTCTTCCTGGTACACCGGTTTCCTCCCACAGTCCAAAGACATGCAGATTAGGTGAATTGGATTGCGTTCCCAAATTGTCCGTAGTGTGTGAAAGCAGTGTTTGCACACATTTGCAGACGTGCACTTCATGTAGCCGCGTTGTTGTGATTCAGTCGTGTGCGGTTTAATGTTGTGCTAACTGAATGTTGTCTCATTTCACCGTGTGCTGTACACGATGGGTGTGAATGGAATGACAGTAAAAGACACTCAATCTTTCTAAAAAATATATATATATTTCATAACCTGTTTCTATTCTTCAGAAGATCTTCATTCTTCATTTACATAATCAGGACAATTCTTCTTTTGAGCATGTATGAGCTCCCTCGCCCTGAAATAAAACCTGGCCAACATCAGTGCAAAGTTTCAGGAAACAGGAGTCAAGTCAGAGAAGAAGATAAATAAAAGGTCAATTTTCCATTGTATTTGTAATTCACCTCACAGCCAGCAGAGGGCTCTAAAGAGGGATTTTTTTTTTTAAACAGAAGCCACCAGTGTGAACTCCGGCACATGAACTCCCAAACTTCCAGCCGCCCGTGAGTCACACATGATTTATCAGTAATTAAAGACCTTACAGAGTTTATTCCAAGACGATCGAGTGCAGTTTATATTGACGTTACAGTAACAATGTGTTCCTCACCGTCCTTCATACAGACAGACCTGTAGAGTATGTTGTCACCAGTCAATCCTGATTGCTCCGTATTCTTCCCTTGTCATGCCACATCTATATTTCGCTGTAGGTTTCGGCTCCATACGACGCCTGCCGTCCACGTCAGAAGACACTGTCTGCTTTTCATTAGCGTCAATCACGGGCTCCGAACACAGCATCTGCCATTCACGCGCAGGCTTCAGGAGCTCACTCATGCATCGGTCCCGCCTTGACAGGATGATTGACAGGCCGCATTGGTCAAACTCCATCAGGGGAGGCTGAGGCAGCAGACGAGCCGGCGTCTGCGTCTCATATCTGAGTGTCACGCGCTCGTGTCCGATGCCTGACGAAAAAATTCATTAAGTTTGCAATTCCAGCGTTCGCCCGCCAATTCCACAGAGGGAGAAGACTCAGACAATACCCTCGAATCTGCTGCTTGTGTATAATCACATATCTCTCTTAAATGAAGAGCAACATATGGCCATCGCCAGCTAGCAGGGACAATTCCGCCAGGATTCCCCTTAAGAACAAATCCAGCAGAACAAATCCTGACAAACACAAATGACATAACTAGTGCAGCTGTTAGAGAACTATAAACATACTGAAGCTCCCAGATCAGGGCGGGTTTAAATCCTTAGACAAGAACACTTTCCATCACAGAACGCTACCTGTAAGAAGTGTACATCAAAGCAAACTTTATATATATAGACACAAAAAAAAATCACAATCAATCTTTTCCGAGTGATTACTCACAGTCTTACAAGTATTATTCTGCACAGGAACGTATAATGAAATCTGACATTTAACCGTGAACGCACTTTTCAGAGAAAGATTTTTTAAAGAATTGTTTGTTAGAATATAATCTACAGTAGTTAATTAAGAAAAAACATTTTAGTTTTCAATTTTCAATTTCAATTTCAGTGAAAGAAGTCCATGTGTAAAATTTCAACAACGCAAATTATTTAGAAAGTACGAAAGTAAGTTATAATAAGGATGAAAACTGATTTTAAGACAAAATGGCTTTAAAAGTAAGTAATATTCCATGCATTTCCTCATTCATACATGTGATTCATCCGGGTTGGAAAGAAAACCTACTGTATGTCTGTGTCCTACTGAGAATGCAGTGTCATGTAGGGCCAAAAAAATAAATAAATAAATAAATTATATATATATATATTACTTCTCATCTTTGGAAGTTTTTAAACATGATACAGATGCAATTTACTTAATATTCTGGAAAACTCTCATTTGTCATAGTGGCTCGACTTGGCTAACTTATATTAGATTTTGTATAGTTTTAGCGCACTTCATTTAACACACATTTGGATTAGACCATATACAGTACAGTATGTATGTAGCTTTAAATGAGGCTAGCTCGCCCGGACGCCGCAGCTCGTCTCATTGGCTTTTCTATTTATAATGATACTTCAGGAGCTTCACTGAAAGCTGGACATGAATTTCACCCATTTCACCCATTTCTTAACATAATGGACCTACAGTACAAATTGTGTCACCCGATATTTCATATGAAATTTAGTTAAATTAAATAATAGTTGGCGTGTTCTCCCCGTGCTTGGTGGGTTTCCTCCAGGTGCTCCGGTTTCTTCCCACAGTCCAACGACATGCGGATTAGGTTAATTGGTGTTCACAAATTACCCGTAGTGTGTAAATGCACGTATGAATTTTGACCGGCGGTCCTACCACAGTCGCAAAATTCGTAAATGATGTCGATTAAATGACAGAAATGTGAGCAAATGTTTTACTGAAACAGGCTGCAAAGTGTCTAAAGATTAATTAATTAACTAATATAATTAAAAAACCTCGTTTCCCCTCTCGTCTGTTCCAACCCCTCAGCATTCAGCATCAGCAGTGAACTAATCACCTCCTGATCATCTCTCATCATCTGCACCTGTTTCTCACTGGCTCAGGACTTCAGTTAGATGGATTTTACACTTTATGTGTGACTGTGTGGTTTAACAAACACAAAACATTCCTCTGAAACTGCTCAGGTACAGGGACTGGAGTGGACATGATGAGAGACACAAAAGTCCTTTAGCAGGTCTGGAGAAATATTCCTCAAGACTACATTAAACAAAGATCTGGAGTCTTTGGAAGCAGAATATGAAGAAATGAGGAGTGGCTCAATACATTTGATAAAAATAAAACTCCACCAGTAAGTTTTTATATCCATCAGGCTGCTAGCTGAAGAGTTGAGCTGAGCTCACCTGGGCCGTTGGTAGGAGAGATCTGGTTGGATCCGGCGGGACTGGGGGAGGCTACCGGTGGGGGTGAGGGTCCAGGGCGCATGTTGGAAACACGAGGAGAGGTGTGTGGTGAAAAGGGAGACTGAGACTGGTTCCCCTGGTCTCCCTGACTGTTGGGCGGACCAGAGACGCTGATGGATGGGTTGAGAGGAGCTTCGGTTCCCATGGGCAAGTCATCGATGGAGCCTGACAGGTCCTGGGGAGAAAAATGTAAATATAACAATTTTTTTGATTGTTTTTAATTTAGTATATGAAAGATATTTCACGACTTGCACTGAAATTTGGCTGAAGAAAAGCTGATCTGGTGAAGATAAAGAAACGCTACAGTACAACAATCATGTATTACTAAAACACCTGCTCGTCACCAGAACAACACTGTCTCCTTATTTAATCATTGTTGGCATTAATTACAACAGAAAAGTAAAAGGCCCCAGACTGAAGCTCTAGGATACCTTATAGTCCACAAAGGCAGCCTTAAAAAAAAAAAAGCAAGACCAGAATACTACTTGCACTTTTTTTTTTTGGTCCTCCATTAACACCTGTCTTTTCCAGTTGTATGCAGAACCGCCGCAAAGTTCACAATTGGCAGACGATCCACAAACGGAAGGTAATATTTGTCAAAGGCGGCAATTACGCAAAAAGGTGTTAGTGGAAGTGAGCGGCAAGCCGGTCCAAATATTCAAGGAGTTGGGTCCTTTTCCAACGTGGCCCAAATCCAATTTGTTTGCCGCTCTGCTGCAAATTGCTCTGTGCTCTGAGTCTCCAAATAGCTGTCAACTACTCCCAGTTGGCATCTTGTATCACTTAATTCGCTCCTGAAGCATGTAATTGTCATAATAAGAAAAATATTGAGGTGATAATAGCCCCTTACTTTGAAATACCCAGACCTCTATATAATAACCTGCATATTTTCACACAGCCTTTGAGCAACCAGTTAGTTGTGGACCAGGACACCGTATATTACCAATGCACCCCCCTATTTATTGCTGTCAGAAAAAGCTGCCACTCAAGAGCAAGCAATGCATCTGGGAATGTCTCAACAGCCATGCACAGACACACACGGCTAAAAGCATTTCAATAAGCGAGGGAAATGCTACACTGTAATTTTGAGAGGAATGAGATTTGCTTCACACAAAAGCCCCACCGGCAGGCGCTCGGAGTGCGCCCAGATGTGAATTAATCAGAATCGCTGCGAAGAGGGGAAAAAAAAGAAAGTACGGAGAACTATCACTCTGGTCAAACAGTCTAGACTGGGAGGAGTCGGACCATTCAGCGGCTTGTGGTCCACTTGCACAAACACGCCACTCTACACAGACGCTATTTACAACATACGCCATCCTCGAAATGGGTGTCCACATCCTGTGAAATCAAGGAGACAGAAAAGCGAGAAAGTGACTCAGCTCTGCGGTCGTCAAGCGAAACGGGGCCTGAAGTAAAAAAAAAAAAAAAAAAAAAGTTTGACTCAGGGAGTTCAGACTTGGCGCATTTAACCCCCTAAAACTGTAAGCCAATTAAAAGACACTACGTGCACATTTCACACCATCCGATTATAAAACCGCGTCGGAACAGAGCGGTTTTCTGCTGAACGCGGGGTTACACACTTGAGGCACCAAACGCTTTGTCAGCACTAGCGGCGTGTGACAGAGTAAAGACACATGAGAATCCCTGAGCTAATTGTACAGGTATCTCCAGTCTTAAAGCTTTAAAGAGAAACAGCGTGATAATGATTTGCAAATTACGTGAGTTGAAAACCCGTGGAGATATCGACATCTTAGCATCAGAGCTCAGAGCTTAGCATCCAACCTTTAGGAGACCTACAACTGAGACATTAGCAAGCTGAGTAGCAAGATAGTTTACATTACCGTGGTTTAGCGAGCTAATGACGTTAACTAGTCAGATGCCATTCTTTATATACTGTTGGTTCTGCTTCCACTTCAGCATACTGTAGTACATTGTTTTGGTTTTCTCAGGGTCGCCACATCGGATCGTTCGATCTTCACTGATTGGGCGCAGGCTTTGTACAGGGTGCCCTTCCTGTGGCAGCACACCCATTTCCTCCTGAGCTAGTATACTGTATATGGGCAAAGGGTTAGGGGATGGGAGTGGGGCTCGAACCCCAGACCCTCTGATCAGCAACCATGAGCTTCAACCCCCTGAGCCGCCATTACTCCTGCTGGTTAGTTACCATTATTGTTTTAAAAAAGCATTAATAAATGCAACATTTTTGAGATTATAAGATTAAGTCATGTCAATAGTAAGAATATGAAAGCCAGTAGATTTTCACCAGATATTTTCCCCTTTTGCTCTTAGATGAGTAATTTTCTTTAATACGACTTTTACGTTCATGATTAATTCACCTTTACTTTCATGAACTATTACTACATTAGCCTTCACTGTCCTGTATTATTGCAGACGTGAGTGCATGTTGTACTTTTCCCACCACCGCCTGCACCTTCGCTGTGTCTGCACAGTTTTGTCCAGGCTCCCCGGGGGCATTATACTAAAGTCAGAATGTTGCCAAATCTGGTCCGACCCTGGCACACGAGCAGCGGATTTCACACTCCATCCGACAAACAGAGAAGGTCAGGAATAAACACAGTGAGCTGGCGCTGTCTCCTCTCATTAGCGCTGCTGTATGGGGTGCTGGCACCCTGCTCCTCTCACCCTCCAGGGTAAATCTCATCTGTGCCCCCACCAGCACCTGCTGGGACCGTCGGAAACCTACGGAAAAAAGGGTTAACGTGGGGGCGCGTGGATCGAGACATGGCTCTTGGTGCTACACCTTTATCTCCAGAGGTTAAACAAGTCGGGGAAATAACAAATAAAAGAGCAAAGACAAAAGTCTGTCTTTGGATTGTTCGCTTTATTAAAGAAGAGATAGTGGGCCGTGTGACGAAGTGAGCACCTTATTGAAAGAGACCTCTTGTGACCGAATGCTAGCTCATGGACTTTTTTTTTTTTTTGCCACCCCCCCCCCCCCCCCCCCAAACATATAGTCCAATGGCAGATTAGATCTACTTCCCTTTGCAGTGTGCTAAGTGTAAGCCTTTAAAACACTAATGTTTTCATTCTTTTTTTTCCCATCCTAACCCATCTAGTCCAGACAAATCCAGCTGAAATGCCATGAAAATCATTCTGAATGGCAAGCAGCAGGAAGAAACTAGCTAATGGAATCCCCCATGTAGTGCTCGCACAGAAATACCCTTGAAAATATACAATTAAGCCTGAGACACAGACCCGGAAGAATGAAGACTCATCCAGACCATTTCATCTCTCAGGCAAGCTGGCTAATGGAGATAGGCAAAACTAAAATACATGAGTGTGTGCGGGTTTTAAATAACTCTGCTTTGGCAAGTACTTTAAATGTGCTACCACATCTAAAAGGTTGACATTATGCTCATGAATTTAAGAAGATGCCCTGTAGTTCGCACTTGCCTTATACCAGAAAATAGAGCCCCGATTTTCTTTCTGTGATGCCTGGGTGCTGAGAAAATTTCAGTATCAAACTGAGAAGCAAAAGATCAACCAGAAGATTCGGAACGGTCCCCGAAGAACCAAAGTTCTGCAGCATCTGAGCAGCGTTTTAAAGGTGGAGATGCATAAAGGTGGAGCGTGTGGATGCTCAGAGAGTCTTTTTTCTTTTTCGGGAGTAGATCACATTCTGGGCATCCACAAGGGTCTAGGTAAGATTTTCTCACCGTTCCTTTTACTTCTGAAGAATTCTGGAATATTTATTATTTACCGTTTGAGAACGGAGCATCATGGGCATAAATGCCACTCCAGCTTGTCCTGTGAAGACCAGGCTGCCAAGTGGTGCTACAGATCCACTAGCTAGCATCACTGGAAGGAGTTTGAATCCATGATGGCACCAGTCTAAGAGATTAAAGTGATCCATGATATTGGAGTGGTTTTTCCTCTCTTTTTCTCATGTCTGGTCATTGATGTGAGCATCTGTATTGGATCTGCATCTCTAGTCTGTGGAAGCGCGTAGTTCGCACTTTTCTGTGAATGTGTTCAGCATTTTATAAACTTCGCCATGTATCTAGCGAGTCGCAAATGCTACCTAGCTAAGGGGTAAATTGGAAAATCAACAAACCAACCAAAAATAAAAAAGCCCTCCTGTAGAGAGAGCGACATGGATATTAAAGCCCTTATTGAAGGTACTTCTCCAACAAGAGGAAGTCAGCTGACTACGGAGCAAAGAACTTCCCGATAAAGAGGGCCAGAGGGTTTGAGTGTTCTTCAGGCTAATTAGTATGTCTGAGGCTATTTCACTTGACACTTTTACCATCGTACCCTGACAGCTAAAGGAAGTTGCACTGCTTGTCGCTAAACAAAGGGATTACCCCGAAGTTTCGTCCAATTTCTTTTGATGGCTGAAAAGCTGCCAAGCTCGCGTGGTGCGTCCGGCTGAAGGATATGCTTCATAGGCAGGGGTGGCTCGATAGTTAAGGCTTTGAGCAAAATGATCGAAAGGTCGTGAGAGCAAATCCCAGCATTGCCATACCGTCACTGACACGAGGTCTTAAACCCCTCGACTGCTGCTCAGTTGTGTCTGGGCAAAAGAAAGTAGCTTTGCATGAAAGCCAAATGAGTAACATGTGAACGATCGCAGCGAAGAAAACCACAGCTCGAAAAACTCTCAAATAATTTGACTTACAGTTTTTTTTTTTTTTTTTTTTTTAATAAAACACTACCACACGAGCAAACGGTCTCTAGACACCGACTTTGGCAGAACCATTTGTATTCTGGTGAAATACAGGATTTAAATGAAGCCTTTCATGCAAACACGTGGATAATGAAATTGAAACGGCGTCACACAGAGGTACTGTTTTTCCACCAGCCACAAAGGTTCTGCATTCAAACAACTCCACGTTCAAACACAGGCGCACACACACCGCACAAACGCGAACACACGTCCACACGCAGCATATTTATTTAGTGCTTATTGGATCCGCAAATGTTTTTATTTATGCCGTTCTCATTCGCTGTTCTTCACACCCGAGCCCACGACAGATTCCGCTGGCGAGAGGGAGAGACGGCGAGTGTAAAACACCACGGAGATAAATAAATAAATGGTAAATTCCTCATTTTTAATTCAACTGCTCGTTCAGCTTAACCTCTCCTCTCAGCAATTAAAGCGCATGCCACATCCTTCATCCACCAGCCAGCCGGCTAAATAATGCATCGAGTCCTGTGCGCATCTTTTATCATCCCAAATGACAGGCATTAGCATATCTCCCCAGGCAATTAGAGCGTGGCAGAATAATCAGGCCGTAATTGGGGGTGAGTGGCGCTAATGGCTGGACGCTGGCACCTCGCTGGGCCGCTGTGGCTCTGCCAGATCAGCGAGGCCATCGTGCTGTGACAAATCAGCACTTGTGACTGGACGTCCACTCTAACCTCAGCTTCTCTGGGAGACGTTCGGGCAAAACATGCGCACGCACGCAGACTGCCAGGCTAAACCTCTTTCCTTTCATATCGCTTCCTTCTCTCTCTCTCTCTCTCTCTCTCTCTCTCTCCTCTCCAATCACCCTCAGTTCTTGTCCTCCCCCTGCAGATAATGTCCCCTGTGTCCTCATCCGTCTCCTGTCTTTCTCTCTCTTTCTCTCCCGATTTCTCATCAAATCCTGCTCTCAGTCTCCTTCATACACTTTCTCCATCTCCCTGAAGTCAGAGCCCATACAGAACAGTCCGCCTCATTCACTTATCCTATTCCCTTAGTCCCAAAGTTCCCTAAGTGTAGAGCCAACAGAGGTCCCGCGTCCCCAAAGAGCCCTCCGCTTTCAAATTGATTCTGTGGATTTATTTAAAAAAAAAAAAGGCAACATGAGGAAAGTGATACAGTGTCTATAAATAGTAAAGCCGGCCGAGTTCCTGTGTGAAATGTAACAAACGGAACAAATGAAAGTGTGTAATATTTGTGTAACAGGAATGTACAGAGTGCCCTAAAACACCCGATCCACATCTGATCAGACTTGACATTTTATAGACCGCCATATGTTCTGCTGTAATTGCGTTTGGAGCTGATTAACACCGCGCCTCTAAGAAAATTATCATCGTGACTTTCTCTCTCGAAGCTTTCAGTGAGTCACTTACTTACCGACAGGGAGCTCAGAATGGGATCTGCACTGGGGTACCGGGTTGTGACCAGAGAGTCGAGGAGAAGACAAATCATCAGAAATGTATTAGGTGGAACACCGGACAAGGAAAAGCTAAGGGTGACGCGTTTGGGTTGCCTGGAAACTGATTAAAACAAAAAGTAGTAGCTATTTACAATATCATTATATCATATCGTATCATATCATATCATATCAATCATATCATATATAGAAGAGGATATAATAATATATAGCGCTAATATAGACCAATACAGGCAATTATTTAATTGCAAAAAGCCAAGATCGCTAAAAGTTTTCTATAATTGTATAATTTTCTCTTATTGCATATTTTCTTTCTTTTTTTTTTTATTTTATTAATTGTACTCGCTAGCGTAACTCATTCTCATAGAGAAAACTTTCTATTGGGTCAAAATGTGATTGAATTTGAATGAGTCAGGAATTTATGTAGAGTTTGTCAATCATTTCTTTTATTTTAATTGATAATTTTTTTATATTTTTGAGGTGATGAATAAATATTGGCAAACATCCTCTTAATCAAATCATTCATGCCGTTATTTTCTGTTAGCCTACGTACAGTAAATACATTCGAATACAACACGGCTACGTTCACATTACAAGCCACGTGCCCGAGTCTGATTCTTTGGTCAGATCGGACGTCACGACGTTTCACGTTCGTCATTACAAATGACTTTTACAGAATCTGACTCCAGTGTGGACACGTCTGTCCTCTGGAACGGCACGCATCCACACATCCACACATCCTTGCTTGAGTTATTCGGGTTAAAACATCAAATTTGTGTTGATGCTCATTCGTTACAGACAGTGGATGCCGCTGTAGACTCGAGGTTTCGCTAATTGGCTGTTTGTTGAGGTCCAGAAGAAGGAAGAAAGACAGACGCCGCGCTTTAGCTGTTTTAGCAGCTGTTGCTAGCGCTGCTATGAAATCCCCGCGCTGTCACTTCTGACTGATGACGTCAGCAAGCGCAACACACACACACACACACACACACACACTGAGGCAAAAAGTCTCATGAATTCTCATCTGACCGGTCTCACATATCTCATATGATCACATATCACATATACAGTATGTGTGTGTGTGTGTGTAACAAAAGGACCACACATATGACAGTGACTCAAACCCGATCTAAGAAACCTTATGTGCATTCAGACAGCACAAAAAACAAATATCTCTCAGATCTGTGTCACATTACAGAAACAAAACAGAAGAAATCATCTTTGAGCCACTTCAGGCTGGTTTTGTAAACACAGATAATTTCTCAATCGCAATATTTGTCAAAATAATCACAATGAGATTTTTTTTATATAAAATTGTGCAGCCCTATAATATATTGTATGACAGCCTGGACTCTTAAATTTGCTAAAGAAGCACATCGTGTTTGCATCCTCAATAAAAAGTCAGCAAGACGTTAGCCAATATTTGTGGCAGATGAGAAGTGATTATATTGTGTAAAAGAGCTGAACTGTATTTTGCACTGTTTTCTCGTACCTGCATTTTCCTCATTCTAAGATTTTCTGATACTGTGTGAACTTGCCTGCGTGTGTGTGTCCCTCTCTCCTGGTCTGCGTCCGGACGTTAAGCATATCGAGGCATGTAATAATGTTACTGTCTTTAATTAATTTTAATTTAATACTCATACTTTAGTTTGTCTATCACACATACAAACCAGTTAACCCTACTACAAACATCATCCTGTCGACCATCCGGGTTTAAATATCTGTAGCTTCATGGCCGATGAACTTATCATGTTTTGTGTGAGTCAATAAAGAGAAGGACTTTTTCATTTTTCAGGTTGTTAAACTCCCTTGTCCTCTGTACAACTTTGAATTAAAAAAGACACAAAATCTGCTTGTCCTGGCAAACTAGGCTACTAATTTGTCCACCCATAGCGCCCCCCGGAGAGTCATTCTAAAGATGCACTGTGTTATTTTTACTGAACAATAAAAAGAAAAAAAAAACCATGATATTTATCTTGTAGTGTAATTAAATGCATTTCACCCCATTTTAGTGATAATCGTTTACCAGTAATGTACTACAATTCTGCAGGACACACACACACACACACACACACACACACACACACACACACACACACACACACACACACACACACACACACACACACACACAATCATTCAGCCTAATAATAGAAATGAGGCTGAGTACAATGTGTTTCTCGCACAAACACACATCAAAATCCCAGTGCAAACGTATCTACTGTACAATAACTACACGTGGGATTAAACACAACGTTTCAGGATTCATCAAATCCTCAGACGCAGGAACAGACTAATTCAGGATTATTTTTTTGTTGTTGTTGTTGTTGTTTTGCACGCACAGATTGTGTCAATAGATAAAGTCAGCTCCTTCACTTTGTAAAACAAAGTTTGATTCTGAGAAAACTGCAGGACATAAAACATCTCTATAGTCTATTAATTCCTTTTCTAAGACATCAGTATGAACATAATACTCTCGCTGTGGATGCTCACTAGTGCTTGTTGTCCAAGTATGACTTAACACGGGTCTCAGTGTGTGTGTGTGTGTGTGTGTGGGTGGGTGTTGCTGCTCCAGCTGAAACACTCCTTGGATAAAGCCATGCATCTTTTTTTTATTTTTAAACAAACTGGTTTTATTTCACTCCTCCTCCGGACACACCATTTTAGTATCTATGTAAATATGCTACTGCTGAGCCCACAAGACAGCCGCAGGGCGGAGCAACAAGCCAGGGGAGGTTTACTTTCTGATATGAGGTCACATTAGAGAGAAAACCTAATTGGCTTGTTTAAGGCCTAGAATTGTTTTTTTTTTTCACATTTTTGTAAACAAACACTGCAGTCATCTGAATGTCTAAAAATGACTAAAAAGTGAATTTTGCATAATAGGTCTCACTTAGAGCAACGCTAAACACAACAGACGCCTCGCACCTCAGCCACTTGCATTGCCACCTACAGCAGGGCTCCTCGAACTTCTTCCTGAAGGACCAGTGTGTGAGACACGCACGTCGCAAAACAAATACACACTGCACGCATGATGTCGATTCACATTAAAACACGTACAGATCAGATCGGGAGACCTTGGGGGCCATTCAACTGGCCCACGACGACCAATCCACTTTTCAGGAAACTCTTCATCTAGGAATGCTCGCACCTGACACCCATAATGTGGTGGTGCACCATCTTGCTGGAAAAACTCAGGGAACGTGCCAGCTTCAGTGCATAAAGAGGGAAACACATCATCATGTAGCAATTTCAAATATCCAGTGGCCTTGAAGTTTCCATTGATGAAGAATGGCCCCACTATCTTTGTACCCCATATACCACACCATACCATCACTTCTTTTGTTCCAACACTTTTGGAGGGATCTATCCAATGTGGGTTAGTGTCAGACCAGTTGAATGGCCCCCAAGGTCTCCCGATCTGACCCCCTTAGATTTTTATCTTTGGGGTCATCTGAAGGCAATTGTCTATAGTGCAGCACCTGTAACTATGGATACTGGAAGCCTGTGCTGGCCTTTCTCCTGCGGTGTTGCTATCAGTGTGTGAAGAGGATGTGGAGAGGATCAGTGGGAGAAGAGGGTTGCATTGACAATCCATCACAATGGGCAGCACATTGAACACATTTTATAAGTGGTCAGAAACTTGTAAATAACTCATGAAACAATAAAGTTACGTTAAAACCAAGCACACCATTGTTTTTCTTGTGAAATTCCCAATAAGTTTGATGTGTCACATGACCCTCTTCCTATTGAAAAAACAAAAGTTGGATCCAAGATGGCCGACTTCCAAATGGCCACCATGGTCACCACCCACCTTGAAAAGTTTGCCCTCTCACATATACTAATGTGCCACAAACAGGACGTAAATATCACCAACCATTCCCATTTTATTAAGGTGTATCCATATAAATGGCCCACCCTGTACAATGAAATTCTGTCTTTGCTGCCCCCCCCCCCCCAATGAATGGCACGAAAATGAATAAATAAATAAATAAATATAGGTTTTTAAAAAAGAATAGATATTAAACATAGAGTTAAAATGTTAAAAGCAGTATATGAAAATATGAAAACATGTAAATATATACAACTGTATACTGCAAACCATCCATGTAGTGTGCAAAATTCTGCAGTGTGTGTATAAACTGTGCAAATGATTGGTCAAGTGATTGTTATTGTGCAGGACGAATGTCTGATCAGTGACCCTTAACTACTGTACTGTATATGTTCACCGTTTTTATTTGCTTCGTCAGTATGAACTCACTCAGATCATCAGTAACAGGACAACGCTGAACTTTATGCCCAGAATACTATAGTGTCCTCCACCGGGGGCAGCTCTGTCCCCTCAGGGCATGACTCCAAGGGACCCCTGGTTGTGTGCTGTGGTTTCTGGCTCCAGCACATTGCTGTCGGATCCTGTGGGTGTGGGGTGGGCGGTCAATGGATCAGACACTTCCATGGTCAAGCTGTGGTGTACTGGGTGTACTGGTGCCTTTCCCTCATTACCAGCATTGTTTTTTTTTTTCCTGGGATCCATGGGCACTGATGAGCCTCGAGTGACTGTCACCAGTTTACTGCTATACGATTGATCCGTATTAATGTGTTCATCTGATGGCTGAACTGTGTAAAGTATGGAATTAAAATAATTTCTGCCATCTTGAAGTTTTGCAGATCACATGATGATCATACAGATATATATATATATATATATATATATATATATATATATATATATATTTTTTTTTTTAATAATAAAGCTGCATAGTCTTTTATCCTCGCAGAGCAGTGTTTTCCTTTTCACCTTCTTCAGTGCGTGGATTTGAAAAGCACTCCCGTTGTTAAGAACACCATTTTAGTGTGAACGCAGAAGCACGATGTATAAGAAAAGACGCATTTTCACCGTTTCCCCACGTTAGTATAGACCAGGCCCGAGACATCCTGCCTACGCTATAGAAAGCCACAAATTGATAAAAGACCGGCGTCAGAAGAGCGCAGATCCGTAATGGGTCGGGCCGTGCTACATGTGTAGAGAAACATCAGAGAGCAGGCAAGGTTAGTTCCCCGCTGTAAGGGTTCGTTTTTGTGCTCAGCAAGCTCTTTTCTTCTTTGCGCTTTATATTTCCTTTGCTCACTGGGTTCAATGCTACAGAACATTACTTCTGTGTTTTTAGGCTACACACATTTCTCTGAGATGAAAGGCCTAGTGACGTGCCATTCAATTCTTCTTGATAGAAGGAAGCCAAAGAAAAAGGAATCGCAGATATAAAAGAAAAGGACAAAAAAAAAAAAACATACCGAGGGTTTTGATTCGTTTCAATTTAACCTCCAGAGGAAGAACGCCATCTATTACAGTTTACCAAGGCAAAAGTAGAGAAAAGAAATATAAAACAGACAAACTGTATTTTTGTTTGTGTGTGTGTGTGTTTTTGAAGATGAGACAGAGCACAGATGGGCGCAGCAGTAGAGTGGAACTGTTCACAGGGGTCTGGGAGAAAAACATCAACACGAGCACGCTTTTAAAAGGATTGGCGTTCACACCGACTGCACTCGTTTGGTAAGAAATCCACAGCGCGGTGCTCGCGGCCTAAAGGGAACACGTCACTGTCAGGATGACAGTGATAGAAATTAGGCATGCAGGGGCTGATTTGACTGGCGAGATGCAAACTCATCCTCGTCTCGTCTCATTGAGCATGACTCCTGTCACGGAGCCCATCGGCCCAATCCATCAGCCGAGCTCCCAGATCGATACGGGATCGGGACGAGCGATCACATTGTGACCTGCATATCATAATAAATCTGACGACTACACCGCTCCGTCTTGTCTCAACATTATTCACGTTATTCTTACCATACAGGCGCTTTCTTTCTGCCGTGTTTTTATTTGTGCACAAAGATTTACAAGTTCACACACAGAAATCACACTCACACACACACACACACACACACACACACACACACACACACACACACACACTGATTTATACCAACACGGAATATTATATCATTAAGTTACACAGAAAACTACGTCCTGTATGTGTTTGTCATGTTTGATTTACTGCAGCCTGAAGGTCACTCTGGGAAAAGTGAAGGGCAAAAATTACATTTATAGAAACACGTTAAAGCCAGAATCATGCTCTAAATAATGAATAACCTTTCAAAATAAAAACCTTAAATATAAAAACACCCTTACTAATTTATTACTATTGCTTACATTATTATTATTATTATTATTATTATTATTATTATTATTATTGTCATTATTATCTACTAAACATATTATCTACTAAACAACCAGAAAAACGTTCAATAGGATGATTCTTGTTACCATGGTAACACTAGCTTTATCTTTAAATATTAGCCTATGCTCAATAACGCCATTTAATTGGCATAAACGTGAAATTACACAGAGTGTATTTGTGTGAGGTTACAGTTCTACTCCTTCAAATTCCTGCAGTACCTGTATATAACACTATACACTGGAGACATCTTCCAAAAATGATAAAATAAACATCTCAGTACAGAAAACGTCTCTAATTACATACCAGAATCTGTTCATTTTTTAAATTGAATTACAGAAATAAATCAACTTTTCGATGATTTTCTAATTTATTGAGTATATATACAGTATATATACTAGCACTCGACTTCATTTGCATGGAATTTAATTGCAAACTCATAAGCGCATTTTAAAAATGCACAGCGCCATCTGTTGAATTTTGGAATGAACAAAAATTTTCAATTGCACACTCATAAAATTTTTTTATTCAGATCATTTGGACACCCTTTCTAATTGAATGTTTTTTGTTTAATAATTTATTATCTACATTGTAGAACAATACTGTTTTTATTTAAACTACAAACTAACACACATGGCATTGGGTAATTAAGTAACAACGACACTAACAGTCAGTCACAGGGGTGCACAAATTTTTGATTGGTAATGTACATGGCTGTGTGTGTTTGTGTGAATAATGTTGATTATAAATTATATACCAGTAAATAGCGTATACGAGGTCACAGGATGCTCACCCAGGCCCGTGAGAAACCGGCCCGTCCAAAGTGTTCCAGGTTGTTGTAGGTTGTTGTACTGGGCACCAAAATCAATCTCGATCAGATCGAGCGTCCACGGAAAGTGCTGGACCACCGAGCCTGATCCACACAGGCTCCTGTCCACCACACACAGCACCCAAAGTATCCGCGGCTCACGTCTCGGTGCCAGCGCACCAGCGGAGGTCCAGTAGAGCCCAAGCCGCCCTGCTGGCACAAAGTGAACCCAAACCCAGGTGGTTCTAATGTTATGGCTGATCAGTGTATGCTGTCTGACCTGCACTTGCGCTGAACAATCAGATTTGGGAATTGAACATCACTCTGTTATGATATACTCACTCACTCCACAACATGTAATAGCTATAAATAAGTGACCTGTTTTAAACTCTGCCCAGAGCATGGTACGTCTTTACTCGTGTGCCGAAAGTATTGGAAATAATTGATTTTCGGCGAGTAAAAAATATTTACGATGCATGCCAGTTTATGGTACGAAGCAGAAATGTGTCTCCGAGGAATGAAGGGAAGCAGTCTGTATAATGCACGTAGAGAGAACAAAAGAGTGTGACTAACTGTCCATGACGAGTTGAACAAAGGCCTCTTAATTGGAGATGTTTCATTTTCATTTCAAGCTCTTCTCTCCCTTGTTTTCCATCCAATTTCTCGCTGTTTCTCTTAGCAGTCAGAGTAGATGCCCTTGCTCTCTCTCTCTCTCTCTCGCTCGCTCTCTCTCTTCTCCCCCACTCCCCCCGCCTCTCTCTTTCATTTTAACAATTCACCACGGACTCCCTCCAGCCTACACCTCAAATTGGGAGAGCGAGAGAGAGAGAGAGAGAGAGAGAGAGTGAGAGAGAGAACAGGCAATGAAAGTAAAGGGGGAGAATGTCCCACCATGCTTTCGTTCGCGTTTGAAAGACAGCCCTGGTGGAGGCCTCGTGCTCCCCGACACTTTCTCCAGAGGAAAAAATCTCATTTATCGGAATTCTGTTAACGTAAGGGGGAAGAGAGAGAGCAGAGCTGCTGGTGTGCCTGTCTCCCAGCTGCCTTCATTAACTATGCACAAGACAAACTGCTGACACAAAGTCACAGCACTCCTCCTCTTCCCCTTCCGAGCTCCATCTCTCCATCCAGTATCGACGTGCAGGGGCTCGTCTCCCCTCCTGCTGCCGGCCCGCAGACCTGCTGCACCAGCAATTACAATTAAACCCCGAGCCTGACGCACTGACACGCCGTATCAGACGAGGAAGGCCTCAGGATACTCGCTGACTGCTTCTCTCTCTCTGTGTGTGTGTGTGTGTGTGTGTGTGTGTGTGTGTGTGTGTGTGTGTGTGTGTATGTGTGTGTGTGTTTGTTAATGAATTAAACATGAAATTACAGAGACTAATTAAAGCTTGTATAGAAGAAGACTGATGTATCTCATCACAAACATTGTAAAGGTATGGAATCATTTTATATTTCAAATATATGAGAAAATAAATCAGTTGTCATTTTATATCCCAAATCTTAGGATGTTGTATACAAAAACGTTTAAAATGAATGAAAATAAATAACAAACATTAATGAATTATCTATAATGTAAACGATTACAAATCATAAATTATTATTATTATTATTGTTATTATTATTATTACGGCGCCTATGTTTTTAACCCCTGAAGTGTATACAGAGTCAGGGAATTAGAATAGTATTATGTATATATTTTTTATATACTATTAATAATGTTATCATATTATTAAAATATACTGTATTTCATAGTTTTGAAATCTCCAGTAATGTTCTAGACTGTAGAAAATAAATCACCGAACAAAGAACATTTAATCAGACGGTCTGTCCAAACTCAATATAATATGTATAAAATCGTAGTTATAATATTAGTATAATAAAAGAATTAAATAACTAAAAACAATAAGCTGAGACAAACTTTTATGAGTTAATCCCAAATAAAAAGGCATATTTTATTTATTTATTCTTTTCTTTTGCAAATATGCGTTTAATAAGATGAAACGAGGCTAATATTGTTGCTTAAATAAATCCATAAAAGACATTTAGAACCTAAAATCAGATCACAGTGCCACAGAGTTTTAATTCATATTTAACTCCTCAATTTGTGTATTTGTTCCTTTGCTTTCCTCAGAACCCACTAATTATAATCCTTTTCACGACACCCCCCGACCACTCCACCCCCCCCCCCCCCCGCCCCTTCCAGACACACACTCGCAATCAGGTCTGAAAATCCCATCCTTGCGGCGTGTGATAGTAAAGACATCCGCTATCCACTTTCCCAGCCGCGGAGAGCTGTCACAGCTGAACGGATGATCTAATATCAGCGTGGATAAAACGCCATCGCACCAAGTGATCTATTCAAACGGGAGTGCCATTTGCTGAGGAGTACACGTGTCTTCATGGTCCTGTTTCAGATGTGTGCCACGGTGCGCGACTCCTGAAGGTTCAGTCTATTAAAAGCAAGACTAATAAGATTTCACAGAAGTGTGTTATTAAAATAGAGTTACAGGGCCGAGGCTATTTTGGTTCTGCTTTGGGCAAACTGCTAACATGCAGCCCAGTAAAACAATCTTTTTTTTTTTTTTTCTTTTAATAATTGCAAGCGTTGGGCACAGAGGTGGGGGGTTTGGCACATGAGACCTATGTGTGAAACAGTGAGTTAAAATTGCATGCACACACTCACAGAAAGAAGAACACACACACACACACACACACGCACACACAGAGTCATTTCCCATTCAGGACTGCTATTAATTCAAATGATGGTGCCACGCTGCCTTGTAATACATTACATACTACAACAAGTATTAAATTCTTTATTGAGATTACTGCTGCTGCCACTTTTAATGCTGGCGCAATTTTAATACTAATCACGCTATAATAAGTTCATTATTGTGCAGATGAAGCGTGTCTTCAAGTGGAGGAAAGCATGACATCATCAAAACACGACCGCACTATGAGACTTTACACTGTACTGTATAAAGCGTGGTGACATCTGGCTGCTACATCAAAACAAACCTTACAGAGCGTTTAAAAGACTGTTAAGTAAACGTCCTTTGCTTTACATTACCGTGTGCAGGACGCAGTGACCGGCTTCACCAGCAGATGGCGTGCCGTCATGTGGAGCCAGCCTGAGGAGATGCACTAAAACTGGTCTCCTCTATAAAGTGACTGCCTTATTAAAAACCCACATCTGTCTGTTTACTCCAGAAGGGTGTCACGGTGGTGAACGCTGCAGACCATTCAAGACCAACTCCAAGGGAAAGGCGGACACAAAGACCAGCAGACACACGAGTGAGAAACACAGATGAGGGTAGTCTAAAAGGCCGGGAAAAAAAGGAATAATGACTACAGGCTGACCCTGAAAACAAAGTGACAGCCGTATTTCTGAAAGCTAACTGCTGCAAACAAGCACCAGGTCTGCGGTAGAGGATGCGGTTTATTCCTAACCAGGGACACGAGAGGGGACAGCTCACTCGTGCACCACTCTTTTTTTCGTTTACTCTTTTAAATGATCAAAAAAAATGGATAGATATTTTTAAAAGAGATTTCATGCAAAGATACAAAATGTATTATATACTGTCCATCCATGCTTAGTCATAAAATATACATTTACAGAATTTAATACGATACAAATTAGAAATGTGTTTATATAATACTGAGTAATAAAGTGTTGATTTTTATCAATTTAATTGAATTAAAGTGCTAGCCTTAAAGAGAGAGGGGCCACACCTGCTTCAATGGGAATGAGAGGCACATAGGCCACGCCCCCTTCAATGGTAATGAGATGCACACAGGCCATGCACGCCTCCTTCATTGGTAATGAGAGGTACATAGGCCACGCCTCCATCAAGGGTAATGAGAGACACATAGGACACGCTGGTTTCTACAGTAATGAGACACATCGGCCACACCTCCGTTGGTGGAAATAAGAGATACATAGGCCACGCCTTTCAGGTTAATGAGAGACACATAGGCGACGCCTCTTTCAATGGTATTGGAACAAATCAGCATTAGG
This sequence comes from Clarias macrocephalus, assembly GCA_011419295.1. Classification (NCBI taxonomy): domain Eukaryota; kingdom Metazoa; phylum Chordata; class Actinopteri; order Siluriformes; family Clariidae; genus Clarias; species Clarias macrocephalus. Next base: position 51,125 of record JAAGKR010001231.1, read on the forward strand.
ACATGCCAGTTTCTACAGTAATAAGGCGCATAGGCCACACCTCCGTCAGTGGAAATGAGAGGCACATAGGCCACGCCTCTTTCAATGATAATGAAAGACACATAGGCCACGCCTTTCAATGATAATGAAAGTCACATAGGCCACGCCTCTTTCAATGATAATGAAAGACACATAGGCCATGCCTTTCAATGATAATGAAAGTCACATAGGCCACGCCTCTTTCAGGTTAATGAGATGCACATAGACCACGCCTCCTTCCATGTTAAGATGCACACAAGCCATCCCTCTTTTGGATTAATGAGTTGCATACAGGCCACGCCTCTTTCAAGGGTAAAGAGGACACAGGCCACGCCTCCTTCGAACTCGAATTCAAATAAAAGTTTTATTTGTCACATACACGACCACACACAGTATGACATGCAGTGAAATGTTTATATGGCTGTTCATGACCTAAAAAAGGGAAGATATGATAGAATATAAATAAAGAAAGATATTTACTGCAATAGGAAAAATGCACTAAGGAAAATTTGAAATGGCAAAATGGTAATGGGAGGTTGGGTGGACAACACCGTTTCCAATGATCATGAGAGGCACATAATCCACGCCTCCGACAATTCTATAAAGTGCGACATAGTGCGTGGCCACGCCCCCTCACCAGGTTCCACAGGCTTCTCGTGCTTTTTAATGGTGTAGCGGTGTTGATCATCTTGAGATCGGTGAATAAATCTGAATTGCGAACCGTTACAATCTTTTTTCACTGGAAGAGAACGCCGCTTTACAGTGCTCACTAACAGCAGCAGCGAAAAAAGAGAAAAAGAGTGAAGGACAGAATGAGCGAAGGAGGAAAAGGGGAAGTAAAAGTTATTAAGTGGATGTGAAATGCTGTGCAGCCAAAAAGGTTAAGCCTGGAATAGGAAATTAAAACTTGCTTCGCTTTTGGCTTTAAATAGATTTCATTTCATTACGGGCGCCAAGCCCAGTTAGAGTCAAATCCCCCAGTAAGGGAGGGAGAGCAACACACCAGGAATGAGGAGCGCCCGTGTGTGTGTGTGTGTGTGTGTGTGTGTGTGTGTGTGTGTGTGTGTGTGTGTGTGTGGAATGTTGAGGGAGAAAAACAGAAGCAAACGGCTCTATTTTGGTGTAATTTGCCTATATAACACTAATGTAATTGATTGCTCTCAGCTGCTATTCTGGTGAACAGAAACGAGAGCGACGTGAGAGCGACGTGAGGCGCAACAGGTTGTGTGACAGTTCAAATTCATTGGCTTGGTGATGTTTTCCTGCCCACTTTGGTCTAAATCGGGGCATGCATTGTGACCTCCAGACATTCCCAATCAGAGCGTACACAAAGGTCAAATGGGCGTGACGGGGGACACCTCACAGTTCCGGGGTCCCGGGTTCAATCCTGAGCTCACGGTTCTGTCCATGTAGAGCTTTGCTTCCTAATCCAGAGTTCTTACTTCCAGTTTTTTCCTCCATATATGTCAATAAACAAGAATAAATTGGTATAAAACAACCTAAGCTCTATTCCTGTACACAAAAAATAAACGTCAGAAGAGTTTCCCTGTCATATCCGTATCACATGACTGATGATAAAAGATAGAACTTGAAAAAAACACGCCACGTTTTATTCAACAACAGAGAAGTAATCTGAAACAACATGAACTATAGAGCGTCCACATAATAATAAGTCGATAAGTCATAGAGACAGGTATTCAGAAGTCATTTGTGTTGGGTTTTTGTTTTGTTTTTTTGCCGCCGAGTGACATTGCAGTACATGAAGCGAGTGAGAGAAAAGCGAACAAATCGCAAAATCAATACCCGGGTTGATGAGATTCAACCTGTGACAGCAATCCTTCAAAAAACACCGCGCTGATTATAAGTGACACAAACATCACCTCGACCTCGGGGTCCATGCAGCGCCGGAATCTTCTCTCTCTGACTGACGGGACAGAATATTGTCCATAAACTGATTAGATGAAGAGTAAATAAACTAATAGCTACTGTAAATATACTGTACTGCCTACTTTGTCATAACATGTTCGAAATATTACTACTGTATTCAGGCCTGATGTCAAAAAAAAAAGCAGCTGGGAGAAAAAAACAAGGCAAGGCAAAGCTGGCTGACATTAAACCGGGGAAAAAAACGAGAAAATAAAAATAGCCATAAATATAAATAAATAGCATACTTCTCTGGTTGCTTCATCGACACGAGTTCTCTTGCAGCCCGACTACAGTCTGTTACTCTGAGTTTAGTTACAGATTAATAAATAAATAAAGGGGCAGCACACAGGCGAGCATTTTAGTGCTCCAAGAAAGAAAGAAAGAAAGAAAGAAAGAAAGAAAGAAAGAAAGAAAGAAAGAAAAAGAAAGAAAGAAAGAAAGAAAGAAAGAAAGAAAGAAAGAAAAGTTTGTTATTAATATGTAAAAAATTTCACATAGCTGTGACCGTCTTAAACCACACAGCACCTTTGAAACTAGTTGATCACACTTGCGGTCAGCGGTAATGAGCTGTAGACACGGCGTGGCAGAGAGGAGATACAGCTGAGAGACACGGAGAGAGAGACAGAGAGAGAGAGACAGAGAGACAAAGAGAGACAGAGAGAGAGGGACACAGAGAGAGAGACAGTGAGAGAGAGAGAGCGAGAGAGACAGAGACAGAGAGAGAGAGAGACAAAGAGAGACAAAGAGAGAGAGACACAGAGATAGAAACAGCGAGAGAGAGAGAGAGAGAGAGAGAGAGAGAGGCAGAGAGACAAAGAGAGAGAGAGAGACAGAGAGAGAGAGACAAAGAGAGAGAGACAGAGAGAGAGA